>JAAGKR010001526.1:101340-122263 GCA_011419295.1 Clarias macrocephalus | reverse complement strand
TTGGTTTTCACAATTGTACTGCTCCGTCCACATTCTGGCATAATCAGCAAGATTTCTCTCTTATTTAGTGCAGAGACGTGGGTCCTGCACTTTTTCGTCCTGTTTTTTTCTTTTTTCTTTTGTAGGAACCAGACAGCAGCAGCCCTTTTTGTGGTGGACCGGTAAAAGGTAGATTCAATTTACATATTCGTGGTAAGTGCTTGTGCATTTGCAGTTATGGAGGATGAAATACGTGAGTTAAGGGAGTTGGTAGCTCAATTAAAGTCGGATAATGAACGACTGAGGCAAGAGCAAGTGTGAGTTGCACAGCCGGGTCCATCTAATGCTTCTATTCCTGCAGTTGCAGATCCCCCACTCGTTGGTGCTGATGCATCGGCAGTAGAACGGTTTGTTTTTGTTCCTCGGTATCATAAGTGTCCAAAATTCAGTGGTTGGTCGAGCATTGGCATCAACGAGTGGGTGGAGGAGGCTGAGGCTTGTATACTTCGCCATCTGTCTACGGCTGATCAGACTTTTTTTTTTTGGTTGATCATCTGGAGGGAGAAACGAGGGAAGAGATTCGGTATCGGTCAGTGAACGAGAGGGAGGATCCGAAACAAATTATTCAGGTAGTGAATTATATGGTTGCACAAAGTCTCAGAAAGGGGAAACTTTGGTAGAGTTTTCTTTGACCCTGATGAGTCTTCTGGAAAAAGTAAAAAATCAGTCCCCTCATGGTATCCCTAATGGTGAAATTTTGCTAAGAGATCAGTTTGTCGAGTACGTTAATGATTGTGCTCTTCGACGTGAACTTAAGCAGTTAGTGCGTCAGTCGGTTCCATCCGCTTATGGTATTCAATATGGGGTACAGGGACATCAGCACATTAGTAGTAGCAGCCGTGGTGGTTCGGCAACGTCAGAAATGAGTGAGCTTAGGTGTATGCTGCGGAAGTTGTTGGAAAACTAGCTCCCACCGAGTTGCAGGGCCGCAACTTGGTTGGGAAAGGGATAGGCTCAATAAATGTTACTGGTTCAAATTTTATGTCCTGTTTCATGTCGACTTGTCCACAGCTTGTTGTATCTATGGGTGGGGCTCAGGTGCCTTGCCAGGTTGATACTGGTTCCATGGTGTCCACCATTACAGAGAGTTGTTTCATGACTAATTTTGGGTTGTGGGGTCAGGAGCAGCTTAGATCGTGTAATTGGTTACAGCTTCAAGCTGCAAACGGCCTTGCAATTCCCTATATTGGGTATCTGAAATTGGATGTGGAGCTTTGTGGGCGAGTAGTTTTAGGCTGTGGCGTGTTGGTAGTCAGAAATCCTCCTGGTAGTGTGTGTGCACAAGTTCCCGGGGTGTTGGGCATGAACATCCTTAGCCTCTACTACCAGGAGCTCTTTGGCCAGCATGGTACGGCTCTTTTTGATATCCCGGTGGAGTTACAGGCCTCTAGTTTTGTTTTCCACATTGCCACCAGGTTGACGCCCAGCCAGCGGTGGCTCAAATGGGGGGCGAGTTAAAGTGCGTAGACGCTGGCGTGTCACATCATGTGTGGCACCATGAAGTTTGTCGCTGCAACCTGTTCTGTTCAATATCCAAGTGGGACTGTATTGTTTGAACCACCTACTTCTGGTCTACCGGCAGGTTTGTTGGCCTCTCCCGCTCTTTTAAGGGTGCACAGTGGTACCTTTTATGTGCCAGTGGTTAATGTTGGTACTACGAATGTAGTGCTGTATGCTAGCACTATTATTGGCACTGTGAACCAGGATGATGTGGTTAGTTTGCCCTCAGATGTTACAGAAGTTAATACATAGCTAAGGTAAGTGCACAGGTTGTGTAGGATTTGTCTATTGTGCAGGAACAGATAGATATGTTAGATCTTTCTGTGTTGTCAGAGGAGGAACAGAGTAAGGTTAGAGCATTATTGGGGAAGTATTTACTTGTGTTCTCTATACATGATGGGAACTTGGGGTGCACGAACCTGATCTCCCATGATATCTCCCTGTTGGATGACATCCCTGTCAGGCAGCGGTTCAGAGGCATTCCTCCATCGGAGTATGGGGTGGTAAAGGCACATATTAATCAGTTATTGGAAACTCAGGTAATAGAGAGCTGCAGTCCTTATACTTCACCCATTGTGTTGGTCAAAAAGAAGGATGATAGTCTGCGGATGTTTGTAGACTACCATCGCTTAAATTAAAAAACTAGGAAGGATGCGTTCCTTCTACCACGTATTGAGGAGACTTTGGATTTGCTGGCTGGGCCCCATTGGTTTTCTACCCTGGACCTGGCCAGCGGGTACAATCAAGTACCTGTAGCCGATCAGCAGTGCCAGTCCCTCCTCTTGTATCTGGATGATATTATTGTCTTTTCCTCCTCCATAGATCAACATCTTGCTCGGATGGAGGTTGTCTTGAGCCGCTTGCAGAGAGAAGGCCTGAAGGCCAAATTGTCCAAGTATGCCTTCTTTCAAAAGGAGGTCCATTATTTGGGGCATGTCATCTCTTCTGAGGGTGTTTCTACTGACCCAGGTAAAGTGGAGGCAGTTGCACACTGGCCTCGGCCTACTAGTGTTTCAGAGTTGCGCTCCTTTTTGGGGTTTGCTAGCTACTATCGGCGCTTTGTGGAAGGGTTTGCCAAGTTGGCTGCCCCTCTTCACAGGTTGGTGGCTCAGCTAACAAACCCAAAACGTGTAAAGCACAGTGCTCAGGAGTTTGCTGAAGCCTGTTCTGTGGAATGTCAGTGTGGCTTTGAGGGGTTGAAGGGTAAATTGACCACAGCTCCAGTGCTTGCCTATGCTGACTTCTCAACTGCCGTTTATTTTAGAGGTAGATGCTAGTCACGGGGGACTAGGGGCAGTCCTTTCACAGGAGCAGCAAGGTAAGGTGCGCCCTATAGCGTATGGCAGTATCGCAGTCTTAGGCCCAAAAATTACTGAAAAATTTAGGGTGTACCTGCTGGGGCAGAAATGTGTGGTATTTACTGATAATAACCCCCTTAGCTACCTGGCTTCCACAAAGTTGGGTGCCATGTAGCAGCGTTGGGCTGCTCAAGTGGCAGCGTTCAACTTTGAGATCAAATATAGGTCAGGTAAAAGCAATCGGAATGCTGATGTCTTGTCACGACAACTTTTTGGGTACAGGAGACGTGTAAGAGTTGTGTCCAGGTGTAGCTGGTCCTGTGGCATTACAGCAAGCTGCCAGAGTTGAACAGGTGGCCCAGGTAAATCAGGTTACCTCCTTTCCTTGTTCCTCTATCAGATATCAGTGCTCAGCAGGTAACAGACCCGGCCGTAAGAGCATTGTTGGTATTTTGGAGGCGCAAGTTGCCTCCAACTTCAGAAGAGGATAAGAAACTCTCAAAGTCTGCAGTTATTCTGCTTCGGCAGTGGGACCGCCTGGTGGTGTGCTCTATCGGCGGGTGTTTCGCCTAGATGGTGGCAAAGAGGTCTTCCAGGTGTTATTAACAGCAGTCATGAAACACGAAGTCTTGACCCAGCTTCACCAACAGCATCGGCACTAGGGGGTGCAGCCTACATCCCAGCTTGTGTGGCAGCGGTGCTACTGGCCTGGGATGTCTGTGGATATTGCCCGCTGGTGCCAGGAGTGTGAGCGGTGCCAGTGTGCTAAAGGCATGCCTACTGCCCCTGGTAAGTTTTATGGGACACTTGTTGGCTGCCCGTCCAAACAAAATTGTGGCTTTGGACTTCACTGTGCTAGAGCCCTCAAGGTCCGGGTTTAAGAATGTGTTGTTCATGACTGATATTTTTACAAAATACACCTTGGCCGTACCTACTAGAGACCATGGGCAGAGACTGTAGCTCAGGTTCTGGTGGTAGAGTGGTTTTGTAAATTCGGTGTGCCAGGTCGTATCCACTCTGACCAAGGCCGTAATTTTGAATCGAGCAACTTTGTAGTTTGTATGGAGTCAAAAAGTCACGGACCACCTCATATAACCCGGCTGGAAATGGTCAATGCGAACACTTCAATAGGACGTTGCATGACTTGTTGTGCACCTTGCCGCTTGCTAAAAAGGGTGATTAACCGCTCTGTCTCCCCCAGGTACCCTTCGCTTATAATACTACCCCGCATCAGTCAACGGGGAATCTCCGCATTTTTTAATGTTTGGGCAGGAGCCCAGACTTCCTGTTGATTTCCTGTTGGGCAGAGTTCAAGAGCCATTGGATGGCAGGGTTCATCGGTGGATTCTGGAGCAGCAGGGTCGGTTGCTTTCGAGGGTGCCCGTGAATGGTTGGGTGCCGCGGCTGATAGGCGAAAAGCCCGGCATGACCTGCAGGTAAAGGAAGTACCACTGAAGGAGGGTCAGCTGGTATACCTCCGCGATTATAGCGTGAGGGGTAGACACAAAATCCAGGACCTGTGGAGCTCAGTGGAAGTATGTGCACTGACCTCTGCTAAAGGCTTTGATCGGTCAGGATCCACTTCTTGAGTTGCCTGATCCTTTGTTCATTGAACCTCTGCAACCTCTGGAAGCGGAGCAGGATGATGAGGAAGATTTGTTTGTCTTGGTGCCAGAGACATCACAAGATCGAGGTAGGTCGCGGCCACAGGGTGCTGTGGTTCTTTCTGTCCCACCAACATCTGGTGGTGTGCTATCTGCAAAGGCTTGCAGAGTAACAGATGGTCCTGAGTTTGAGGTGGGTTTGCAGCCGGCTGCATTGCTTCCAAATTCATCTGAGGTTATTGAGAGTGTAGTGAGAAGAACTGGGAGGAGAACTGCAGGTCACCACTCTAACATGCACCACCTCCCTCAAGCAGTAGTTGCTGGTTCAATATTTAGTAGAGGTAGTACTACAGTTGGTACCTTGTTTCAACCTTGGAATTGAGTGTTGGGTGGGCTGCCTTTAGATCACCATCGGGGCGACATTGCAGAAACTGGGGGTGGAATGTAAGGAAATTAGGTGACTGACAGCTGGATCTGCCTATCAGCAATCCGTATCCTTAAACTGACAGCTGGATTTGCCTATCTGCCTATCAGTAGCCTTAAAATAAGGGCTGATTGGTCGTTGCTCAGGGTGCGTCACGTCCGTCTTTCCCCTTTTGTGCCCATGTTTTTTTCGGTGGTTACAGGTAAGCACGCTGTGCTGTAACAGGTGGTAATTTTAAACTGGTTGTTTTTTTTAAGCGTTTGTTTGTAAATTTATAGTGTTGTTTTGGCTGGGGGTCAGTGTGTTACCGGCGCTGTTTTAGTGGATCTAACGACTGTTCGCCTCTAAGGTATGTGTATGTGCATGGGCATTTGTATAAATTCCTATTGTGCTAGCATTGATGTGTTGCTAACACTGTTGCATGCTGACTAGGTGTACTTTTCTGTACTCCATTGTGTTATCGGTGGGCTGATTGATAGATCTGTGCCTGTACATTTTTTTATGTACTTAAAGTGCACTTTGTGTGTGTGGATGCATGTTTTTCTAAAACCAGACTCCATTTGTTTCCTGCTATTGGAAGCCTCAGCCCTGCTGGTATTTATTTCATTTTGTTTTTATATTTAAAGTTGATTTTGTTAGTGTCTATATTCTTCCTTACTGATATTTAATTTTTTTTCCATTTAAAGAGTGGGTCTCTTGCTATTCTTCTGACATTGTAGGGTCTATTTTAAAATATCTTTATTATAGCTGTATTAATAAACATTTGTATTTTTATTTCACCCACATCTCTTGCTTTCTTTATATGAGGGAACCAAACCTGTGTGCTTAAATTGCTCCCTTTTTGGGGTTATGAGTATTGTTCCCTAAAGTAAATTTTTAGGGTGGCGTAGTCGGACTGCTCCGTCCACACAAGGAAAATATTTTACTTGTGTCATTACCTCTGGATCAAAGGTGTGTGTGTGCAAGGTCTGTGGTCAATTTCAACAGATGAAAAGCTAGTTGACTAGTGAATAGAAAAATGAATCACAAAATAAAGAAATAAAGGATATGAACAAACATTTTAGCAGGGTGTAACAGAGAGAAAACATGGGATCCAGATTCCACAAGCTCAGTCTTTATTCAAGCACACCATTCAGTAGTAAAATTAAACATATGCAGTCTTAGGTGAATTATGCTTTGTAGCAGAATAGTGGTTTGAATGGCATGTGTCCATGGGTCATAGCTCAGCTCAGCAGGTGAGGTGAACCGCATGGAGCAGGTGGCACGATGCTAGCAGAGACAGCAGAACGATTATGAGAGTGCGAGCACAATCAGAGTTTGTGGAGTGTGCAAAGACAGGAAAAGCAAATGAGTGCAAGCTTAGATATAATCTACTTACTGGTTGAGTTGCCGGGGCCTTTTTGTAGGCTGCTGGCGATGGGAGCATGGCATTTGTTGATTAGCTTCCAGGTGCATATGCAGGCCCTGCCTCTTCTCTCACAAGTGTATTATTTATTCCCAGATGGCTCCCAAATGGCGTGGCATGGCCAGGTGCATCACTGTGTCCACTTTCGCTTGTGGGATCACCAAGAGATTGCACAGTTCACCTTGTCATAATGTATGGTAATATAAGAGATCTTTACCAGAAAGTACGAGAAAGGCCATGGTTGTGTGGTTGGCTTCACCCTCACACCTGTTTCCAGCAGCATTTTAAGCGGGGATCATATTTTTCTAACTGTGAAAAACTGCCATTGGGCACAACTTGATGAGACAGGAATACAAAAGGGTAAGAGGGATCATTAGCCTCACCCTCAGCTCCTGTGTCAATGCCCTCATCAGGTGGCCGGCCATCTCATCAGGTAGCCGTCCACCGGCCTCGCCGCTTCTGTAAACACTGCTCTATGTCATTTTTATCTGCCTGTAGCATACTTTCTATGCAACCAGTTAATTTTTGCCAGCAGTAAGCCGGGCCAGTCATGGCCTAGAAGCAAAGGGTTAATACCAGCTTTAAGATTATATTTACTCTTGTATCCTTGACCACAATGTGCAATGCCGGATTCTCTCGCCGGTCGCCATTGCCATAGGATTGCAGGCAGCAGGTTAGCCAGAATCACCAAGGGACAAAACTCCCAGTTTATAGTAGCACAAGGAAAGGAGCTCCACTGACTTTTATCCAACGTGTGGGCGAAGGTGTTGGATCTTCAGTGCACTTGTGAGTAGCCAGGAAGCCGCTGGCAGGAGCCCAGTTGGTTTCCAGCTCAGATGACATCAGCTCATCACGTGGTGACTCCAGTGAATGTAAGCTTAGATATGATCTACAGTACTCATTGGTCGATGTTGGCATAGCCTTTTTATATGCCTCTGGTGTTGGGAGTATGGTGTCCACTGATTATGTTCCAGTCCAGGTGTATTTACAGGCGCCAATCCCTTCTCACACACACAGAGGTTGCAGGTAGGGCAACGTAAGTGACGCCTTGTGAATGGTTCAAGCGTGACCATTTGCTCCATTTAATATGGAGCAAATGAATGTGTACTGGCTGTAAGCCAACACATGGGGCTTATGAAAAAGTCCCACGGGCAGTGAAGATAGACAATGAAGATAATGGAGAGAAAAAGAAAGTAAAATTCAACTGAAATCATGATAACAGCTATACAGTGGGGCAAAAAAGTATTGAGTCAGCCACCAATTGTGCAAGTTCTTCCACTTAAAAAGATGAGAGAGGCCTGTAATTTTCATCATAGGTATACCTCAACTATGAGAGACAAAATAAGAAAAAAAAATCCAGAAAATCACATTCTAGGATTTTTAATGAATACGTTGGTAAATTCCTCGGTAAAATAAGTATTTGGTCACCTACAAACAAGCAAGATTTCTGGCTCTCAGAGACCTGTAAGTTCTTCTTTAAAAGGCTTCTGTGTCCTCCACTCGTTACTTGTATAAATAGCATCTGTTTGAGCTTATCAGTATAAAAGACATCAAACAGTCACACACCTCAAACTCCACTATGGCCAAGACCAAAAAGCACCAGAAACAAAATTGTAGACCTGCACCAGGCTGGGAAGACTAAATCTGCAATAGGTAAGCAGCTTGGTGTGAAGAAATCAACTGTGGGAGCAATTATTAGAAAATGGAAGACATACAAGACCACTGATAATCTCGCTTGATCTGGGGCTCCATGCAAGATCTCACCCCGTGGGGTCAAAATGATCACAAGAACTGTGAACAAAAATCCCAGAACCACTAGTGAATGACCTGCAGAGAGCTGGGACCAAAGTAATGTACAGTAGGCTACCATCAGTAACACACTGCACCGCCAGGGACTCAAATCCTGCATTTCCAGACAGGTCCCCCTGCTTAAGCCAGTACATATACAGGCCCGTCTGAAGTTTGCTAGAGAGCATTTGGATGATCCAGAATAGGATTGGGAGAATGTCATATGGTCAGATGAAACCAAAATAGAACTTTTTGGTAAAAACTCAACTTGTGTTTGGAGGAGAAAGAACACCATACTTACTGTGAAGCATGGGTGTGGAAACATCATGCTTTGGGGCTGTTTTTCTGCAAAGGGACCAGGACGTCTGACCCATGTAATGGAAAGAATGAACAGGGCCATGTATCGTGAGATTTTGAGTGAAAACCTCCTTCCATCAGCAAGGGCATTGAAGATGAAACATGGCTGGGTCTTTCAGCATGACATTGATCCCAAACACACCGCCCGGGCAATGAAGGAGTGGCATTGTAAGATGCATTTCAAGGTCCTTGAGTGTCCTAGGAGGGCACCCCAGAAAATCTTAGAAAAAAATCCCCAGAAAATCTTTGGAGGGAGTGACAGCCCCAAAACATCCCTGCTCTAGAGGAGATCTGCATGGAGGAATGGGCCAAAATACCAGCAACAGAGTGTGAAAACCTTGTGAAGACTTACAGAAAACACTTGACCTCTGTCATTGCCAACAAAGGGTATATAACAAAGTACTGAGATTCAATTTTGTTATTGGTCAAATATTTATCTTCCTCCATAATTTGCAAATAGATTTTTTTTTAATCCTACAATGTGATTTTCTGGCTTCATCTCGCATAGTTGAGGAAAATTATAGGCCATTATAGAAAATTACAGGCCTCTCTTATCTTTTTAAATGGGAGAACTTGCACAATTGGTGGCTCACTAAATACTTTTTTGCCCCACTGTATATAAAATATGGTTTCATTGATTTTGGGGACGCTAATGCTCTAAATCCCTGTATAGTGTCCATAGAGAAGTTAACAAATGAGGCTATGGAGCATTCAAAGTTACATCAGCACTTGGACACTAAACATACTACTCTGAAAGGCAAGTTAATTAATTATTTTGAGAGAAGTTCTGAACAAGCCAGTCAAAGGCAAGTGCAAAAGTCTGAAAACTTCTGTTAATGTCTCTGCATTGAAAGCTGCATCTACAGTATGTCGTAATATCTAATATTAACTATCTATTTATTTTGCCAAGGCAAAGTATCATGTGTGGAAGAACATCACTGGAAGATGACAAGACGTCATGAAGATCTTCAACAAGCTCATCCCCCAAAAATGTCAAAACCCTTCGGCGACTTTGTGCATGATGATCATCGGAGAACAATCCACAACATTGCTGCCACTGTTAGAGTGTCATACAGTCCATGCAATCCTGATGCCTGATTTGAACAAGCATCGTGTTGCTTCCATGTTCATCCCCAGGGTGCTGAGCAAGGAGCAGAAGCAACATTTCGTCAAAGTCTGGCAAGAGACTGAACTCGTAGAATGTAAAATGATGGTCCAACATATTACTGAAAGTTTGTTTTCTGAATATTGTTTTTTTTTTTTTTTTATGGGGGGGGGATCATGACCACATCTTGAAGTTCTTAACCTCAAGCTAAAGCGCACGTGGGTTATACAGCAGAACAATGATCCAAAAACCAGCAAGTCTACCTCTGAATAGCTTGAAAAAATATAGATATATTTTGGAGTGACCTAGTCAAAGTAAGGACTTAAATCTGATGACCTTAAACCTGTTAAACCCTGCAATGTGGCTGAATTAAAACAATACCCCAAAGAAAAGTGGACCAAAATTCCTCCAGAGCAATGTAAAAGTCTCATTGCTAGGTATTGCAAATGCTTGATTGCAGTTGTTGCTGTCAAGGGTGGCTCAACTAGTTATTGGGTTTAGGGGGCAATTACTTTTTCACACAGGGCCAGGTAGGTTTGGACCGCTTTTTTTCCTTAATAAATGAAATTCTAATTTATAATTAAATATATATCTGAATTCTGTATTTACTCAGGTTATATTGTATTATTTTGTATAATATTATGTTATGTAAGATAAAACATACCTTTATTCATCCCACAAGTGGAGAAAATGCATGTGTAATATAAAAATTAGTTTGATGATCTCAGTAATTTAAGTGTGACAAATATGCACAAGAGTAAAAATTGGGAAGGGGTAAATACTTTTCAAGACACTGTATATAAAGTAGCAGTCAAAAGTTTGGACAGAAAGTTTGGATTTGGATCTGGATTTTTTCAAAACTATGAAATAACATTATTTCAAGACACGAAGGGCAGCTGTCCTGGAACAGTACTTGCAACAACAGTATGTGCATGTTCATTTACAAAACCCATTAAGCACCATGATGAAACCTCTGCTTACCTCTGCTGCAGAGGAGAAATTCATTTAGCGTCACCAGCCTTAAAAAGCACCAATTTATAGCATCTCAAATTAGAACGCTTATGGAGGCTTTACAGAGCATCCATCCTGACATCTCATTATCAACTTTATAAATCAGATTATTGCATATTTTGGATGTGTTCAGCACTGTTTGACAATATAAAAATAAATAAAAAATGTAACATATCCATAATTCTATCTATCTATCTATCTATCGTCTGAAAATGGTCTAATATGCAATATTCTACTTTTTTTTTTTTTTTTTACATTAAGTTTTGGATTTTTTTTTTCCACAAAACATTTTTTCAATCAATTTATCTATGCATTCTGGCCCTTGTGCCATCCTGTATATTGTAGTTAGCTACCCCATATTATAAAAGGAACACACATTAATTATATAACATATTATTGACAATTTAATATATAATTTCCTAAATGTATTAAATCAATTAAGTCATTAAATACCTTGATTTGATTGAGAAGTTCTTCATTCTCTGGTACAGCAGGGCTGATGACTATAAGAATATTAGTGTACCCATTTTCATCCAATCTGATGGATATAACAGGACCCAGTGCACTGAGAAACAGCAACACCACAGGAAGAGTATTTGCCATGACTGCAAACTGGCAGAAGGGATTGTGGTGTTTTTTTTATTTATATTATGCCCCACCCTGTTGAATCATAGCGCGATCAAAAACAGGATATGTCTTTGAGATTATTTGTCTTTTACTTTCATTTCATTAATCTGCTACATTGTGAGAACAAAAAATACTAAACATTGAAATATGAAAATATATATGTTTTTATATTCTTTAATATTTTTGCAAGTTCCTAGGGAACATGGAAGAACATACATTGCCTACATTCTAATAATGTTTATTTCCTCCACATATGGTTAAGTTGATGGTTTGGGAAATGTGTGTTCTGCCGTCTAGTCGTTTAAGAATATACTCAATAAAAATAAAGGATTTTACTTGGGTATATAAAACCTGTCATAATCCAGGCTAAAATAATAAACACTCACCATGCTGGCTTCCTGGTCTCATTTTATATTCCCTCGCGCTCTCCCAGACGGTGAGTAGGAATATGAAACCGGCTGTGTCTGATTACAGCGCCCCGCCACCTTTTCCTGTGCATTGCCGGTGGCCGTAAACATGTTTGCTATGTCCTCCTCACGCTTGTTGGGTTTCCTCTGGGTGCTCTGGTTTTTGGTTAAGTGCAAAGACATGCAGATTATGTTAACTGGTGTTACTAAATTGCCCGTAATCCTACCACGGTCATAAAAATGGAATTAAATACAATGGTCACCATTGGCCTCCATGGTCCCTAGTCTACATGGATGGATACTAAAATAGTTTAAAGCTTTAACATGGTGTGTCATGGTAGCATCACATAAACTGAGTGTATAAATCGCACTGTTGCTTGATTATGATGGGTATAGTTTAGCACTATATGTCAGTCTGTACCATGTAAATGTTGTTGTCTAGCCTCATTATTTCTTTGTCTATGTTTCCTAGCTTTTGTAGTAGTAGAGTTTGTGTGTTATTTTTTTTTATCAATGTATGATTCCAGACCCCAACACCATTAAACATCTTTGGGTTCACTGATCTTGTTCCAGGGCTCATCTGACATTGCTTCCTAACCTCACTAATGCTTTTATGGCTAAATGGTCAAATCCTCACAGCAAAGTCCAAAAAATCTATCCTTCCCAGAAGAGTGCACCTTATTACAACAGCAAAGTGGGTAGTAAATCTGAAATTGTATGTTCAAAAAGCACATATGTGTGATTGTTCAGATGTCTACATACTGTACTTTCTATTTTACGCTACACTTTTAAATAAACTACAAAAGATCTAATTCAGGTCCTGTGGCTTATTTAGATATTTTATTTATGCCTCACTAGAAGAAAGTGATTCACAAAGGTCAATGAACAAATGAATGATTACTCTTGGGGATTACTTTCTATTACTTTCATTATTTGCATTGGGAAGTGTATTATAATGAAAATGTTTAACCAGGCCTTGCCCAGTTCCTGTCAGGAAGGAAATCATTTGGAAAGGATATGTTTTTAAGACAGTCGAATCCTACTGACGCCAACAGCAGATTAAACACACACACATTTCATTGGCAAAATATTCTTATCAATGAAAAAACAATAATGCTTATCAGAAAGGCATCTACCAAAATGAAAGTTTTAATTTATAAAAAATGACTGCATTAATACTCAGTTCATTGGAATTTATTTGATATTTGTAATTATTTAGTTATTTTTATTTCCAAAAAAAAAAAACATCACTATTTCTTCAATACATTCCAGGTCATGTGACTCTGTGAACCCAAACTAGTATCAAAATAATCTACTTGGACACCCCACGAGGCACACCTCTTTGTATCTCAAAAAGTGTCTTTGTTGATTTTTTTTTTATTTTATTTACGGTATGTGCTAAAATATAAAGTATGGAAGTGGTCGTGAATGGGAACCGAGTTTTAAAAAGTTGGCAGAACAGTACATTCCCATAGCCATTCCATTCCCCTGATCTCACACTTACTTGCGTAGAATGTTAAAGCAAAAGTGTGTTCAAAGGTGAAGATCCGCCAAGAACTGTGGCTGGATTACGTGAGCAAATTGTCTCCTTTCGCAGGAGTCTGGAACAACCTTAGTTCCAGGAACGCAGGTTGAAAATCTGCGTGAACGATATGAACACCGTCTACAGCGAGAAGGTGCAGACGCACACTTACACTACACATACCGGAGGAAATCAAGACTTACAACACGCATACTGTAGTGAATCTACAAATTGTATTTGTCTTTTAATTTCAGTAAATTTCACCTTCTTTCTCATGTGACAGCTGTGACCCAAAACTAGTACGAACTAATCTACGTGGTCACCACCACAAGGTACTCCTCTTGCTATCCCAAAATATGTCTTCATTAATTTTTAAGACATATTTTGGGATAACAACAGGTGTATCTCATGGAGGGTTCCAAGTAGATTATCAACGTAGTTTGGAGTCACAGAGTCACATGACCTGGAAGGTATTACATAAACAGTTATTTACCAAAAATAAATCATTTATTTTCAGAAAAAAAATGTCTTGAGATACACATGGGTCTATCTTTTTGGAGGTGTTGAAGTATTATTATTATTTTTTTTGTACTAGTTTGGGTTCACAGGGTCACATGACCTAGAAGGTACTGAAGAAATAGCGTGAATAAGTAAAACAAAAATCAGCAGGCCATATTTGGGATAGCAAGAGGTGTATCTTATGGGAGTGATCAAGGAGATTATTTTGGTAATAACTTGGGGTTACCTGGTCACATGTCCTGGAAGATATAAAAAAAAATATTGATTTATTAAAAATAATAATAATAATAAATCTTAATGAGACACATTTTGGGACACAAAGAGGTGAACCGTATGGGTGTGTGCAAGTAAATTATTTCATGAATGTGATTCCTATGGACGGTATTGAAGAAATAGTCATATTTTTAAAAAGCAAAAATAAATAAATAAAAATCAATTAACATGCTTCTTGGGATTCAAAAAGGTGTACCTTCTGGGGACGACCAAGTAGATTGTTTTGATACTAGTTTGTGGTTACAGGATCATATGATCTGGAGGGTATTGAAGAAATAGTGAATTATTAAAATAAAAATATATATATAAATATATATTTTGGGAGATCAAGAGGTGTATTTTGGGGGTGACCAAGTAGATTATTTTGGTGCTATAAATAAATAAAACCCTTGGGGTCCCAGGGTTACATGACCCGGAATGTACTGAAGAAATAGTGATCAACTTGATAGTGATTAACTTAAAAAAAAAAAAATCAATGAATACACATCTTGGGATACCAATAGGTGTACCTTGTTGGGTTTTCCAAGTAGATTTTTTTGTGATCCTTTGGGGCACAGGATCACATGTCCATTTTTTTTTTTTATTTATTTTTTTTTTTTTGAGGTACAAAATAAAATACAAAAATTAGCATAAACATATTTTGGAATATCAAAAGGTGTAACTCGTGGGGGTGACCCAGTAGATAATTTTTGTACTAGTTTGGGGTCACACGGTAAAAAAAAATGAATTAATTAAAATCAATGAAGACACATCTTAGGATACAAAGAGGTGTATCTTGTGTGGGTCTTCAAGTAGATTATTCTGGTAGTAGTTTGGGATCACAGGATCACATGACCTGGAAGATATTGAAGAAAGTGATTTTTATTTATTTATTTATTTATTTATTTTTAAATAAAAAATAAATCATTACAAATATATTCCTATGAACTATGTCTGAATTCAGTCACTTTTATAAATTAACAAAAGATATATGAAATACCGCACGGCATATTTATATTTAAGAAGAAATTAGAATAATTGGACCTGGTAAGTAACAAGTACCACATTTCATTTGTACAAAAATTTGTTGACAGTCCCTAAAAGACTGCTTTTAAATGTCTAATGTCTAAGCTAATTTCACTGAGGTAGCCATAAGGTGTGTGTGTGTGAATTTAACTTAAAAAGGTTTATTGAGGAGAACTGCTCACAGAAAAACATAGTCAGTAATTATCAACATTCTTTTCAGGTGTGAATCCTTTCCCACTAGTTTGACTCTCATGTCCATCACAAAGTGGCCACGCCCCCGCCAATACAAAATCTTTCTCTCTTAGGCTATGTCCACACGTAGCCGGGTATTTTTAAAAACAAAGATTTTTTTACTGCATTTTTTTTAAAATAATTCTCTCCACACACCCTATGTTTTAAAAATATCTTTTTTTTCCACATCGCCCAAAACGCCCTGTTGGGATCATCCCTAATCATCTAGAAGTCTTTGTAGAAGTCCAATGGGTCTTGTCCGAAACCGCCGTCACTGTCTGTGTTGTCTGTGTCATCGGAGATTGGCATATAGCAGCAGTGACCTTTGTAGTACATTCAGGCGCCTCTTTTTGTTACAGTAATGTGTGAGTAACTGCACGTGTACGTCCATGCCTGTAAAAAGATCAGTATGCAACGTTAACACAGTAGTTTACTGTGTAATCCACTATTGCACAAATATCCTTATTAACAAAGCTGACATTTGTATTTGGATGAAAGGCCAAAACCACAGGGAAAATCCTGGTTACGTACGGACATGGCCTTGTTCCAACGTCTGTTTTGCTTAAGTTAAGTGTAAAATGTTCCCACACTTAGGAGATTTTTGCTTGTGAAGGTGTTTGCCATCGCACTACTACTCGCTTCTCTCCAATAAGCCAAACACCTACATGTCAGAGGGTTCACAGCTCACACGAGAATCAAGAGATGATGCCATAACCGAATCTACGTACAATTAAATTTGTTGACTAATTGAATTATTGCTTTTATTTGACAAATTCAAATAATAATTTCACCCCTAGTCTCCAGCGATTAATGGTTTGTCTACAGAAACAATCCGGTTTGAGAGGAAATCCACAAATTTGCAAAGAAATTCAGAGTATGGCCCTGGGGGTTATAATTAGAATTTAATAGTAAATTCTATTAGTAAATTATAATTAGTGGAATCAACTTAGCGGAATCATTATTTGTGGCTATGTTCATGATGTTAGTATAGAAAACTTCAAATGCATTAAATTTGTGTCCATGCTTTTGTATAATGGTCAGATTGTTATCATCACAAATAACTGTGTCGACTCCTCCTTTACCGGTTTGCCCGAGGCTGATGTATGTAGCTAGTATGTAGAGGCGGTATATGGCCTAACGATATCAGAAATATACTCTGGGTCAGAAATATGCAGTGCCTTGTATACAAAAAGAAGAATCTTAAAATCAACTCTAAATTATATAGGGAGCCAGTGCAAAGCGGGAAGGACAGGGGAGATGTGATACCTTTTCTTAGTTCCTGTTAAGAAACTAGCAGCTGCATTTTGAACCATTTTCAACTCTTTTGGGCCAATGCACAAAGAGTTACAGTAAACGAGATGAAATTTGTGCATGAATTACAATTTTAAGATCTTCACTAGGAAGAAAGTGTTTGACCTTTGATATTTAGAGAACAATTCCTCTCCTCTAAGTATGAGACGAACCACTCTGAAGCTATGTCCTGAACCCCAACAACGCACTAAAGTCATTTCAGAGGAATGTTGTGATCAATACTATAGAATGCAACACTTAAATCAGCAGATGACCAGAATCAATTGTTACATGCATCAATATTGACATCAGAAACTGAGCATATAATTGGATTTAGAACAGAAGTTATCTTTTGAAGAGAACTTTGGCCTATTTGGATTTTGTGCAAGTTTGAGAAATATTTGTGATTTTTCCTCCCTAACAAAATATTGATCAGTAGTCTTAAACAGTTTTTTTGGTAGGAGACCTGGAGCCTATTGTTTTTCCACCTGCACTCAGCCCTACTGACCTTACACTTTTTTACACTTAAGTGGAGCAACTGTATTCAGACTTTCATTTTATGACTTTCCTTATTTTGGTCAAGTTACTGTCTGCAGGCATCCATAGTGAAATAGTGAAAAATCACAATTTATTCTTCTTTTAGAGGCTTTAACACTAGCACAGGTTCTGCTGCAATTGGAAGCCATGATGTACTCCAGGATTCACAAAAGGAATAATTTCAAAATAAAATGAAGCAGAGAAAAACTGTTGCACCACTCGGTGGACATGATCGCTTTGTGTACAAGATACATAATGATACACTTTCTGTGTGTGGGGAGCTATTGTGTTTGGTATGTTCTATCAGGATCCGGATCTTTAAACTCTATTATAACCTGACATCCATGCAGTGGAAAGTCGTAGAATAACAAATATGTTTTCCTTTTTGTATCTGAACAAACTGAACACACTGATAAGGAAAGCTGGGTCCAATGGGATCAATTTTGCAGAGCAGGATGTAGGCTTCCTCTTTTACTTTGCTACAGTGAACAGGAAAATGCAATTCATAACTGGCCTTTGTCGTGGCACATTTTTGTGAACTGCACCAATTTTCCTGATAAAAACTCAACAACAGCTTGAGTATAGAAAAAGCAAAGAAGTTTATTGCAACCAAAAGTAAATGGACAGCTCTGGACCGGGCCGCCAGAACGACAACAGACACCCAAAGACGATTCCCCAAGATCTCTAACTTCCCCAGTTTTACATGATTTGTATACCCTTACCGAGGGATTACCTCATAATTACCTCCTCCTTAAGTCAAGTAGATACTTAATATTCATTAGATATGCGTTAAGTTTGTTAGGTTCGGTTTGACTGGCACCTCCCAATTACATAATTTTCCCCCTCTCAGCTCATATTTATTCATGTCTGGGTGGGCCTTAACATCTTAGTTTCTTTTATTCCTTTTTTAGAGAAAGTTTTGGTTTGTTTCTTTTTCCTAACCAGACTATTGACCACTGCTGGTGGCTTAATTTTTCATCTGCAAAAGTTTTGATCTTTTCCTAAGCTGCGTAATGATTTTATTCTTAATTTCCTATTTTCCTATTCCTTCCCCAACAGTCAAGCTTTAGTATGCTTAAAACTATTGAAATAATTGATTTGTTAATAAAAATTATATTATATGTTGTTTCTATTACTTTATTCGCTCTTAAAAGCAAACGTCTACCTCTTTGCGTCATGTCCCAATCAAAGCAGAACCGAAATGTTATTTTTCATTTTGGGATCTCTACCTGCATTTTCTGTGTTTTTCCCCTTCATTACAGTTCCTCAATTTCTTGCACTCTGTGTGTACGGGTCGTTCTTAGGTCACTTTTTCCTCGATTATCGTTAGTTATAAATATCTAACTATAAAATATAATAAAAGAAGTAAATATTATCTAGCTAGTATTTTTTTCTTAGTATCATTATTTTACTGATTGCTTCGTTCCCTATACCTGCCTTCTGTCTGCATGTTCCTCACTTCCCCTACTTGCCGTGCAGGCGCCTTTTCTTTTTGCAATGAGTGGATCAAGGCCTCTAGAACAGAGGCCTTCTGGGTATTTGGTGCCTTGCTCTTGAACACAATTATAAATCAATAAAATTTATCCACACCCTGAATACGGGATTTTCACAACTTTGCCTTTTGATTGTCATGTCCATGTGATGATATCACAGTTTTACTCATTTGTGAGAATGTGTACTAGATGGCACAAATATGGTATGTTATATGTTATACTGCTCCATAAAAAAATGCCTCTCAATGCAGCAACAAACCTCAACGTTTGACATTAGTTTCCCCAAACCCATATTAGAAAAGGAAGAGAGTTTTAAGGTTTAAAATGCACTGAAGCTATTTATCCTCATTTATCCACATTTCTTAGCCTAATTATTTGCAAATTCTGGTTATGTAAATAAATGATCTAAATTATATTTATATATTTAGATTATATTCATAATAAGATTTATAAGTTAGCTAAAAACAATTTTTAATCAGTTCAATTGAAGTAATACATTAAAATTGAATGTTAAGCTTGAAGTTTACTGTAGCCTGTGTCCTATCAACCTAATGATGAGATAGTCACTGATGAGCAAGCCGAGGGCAACGGTGGCAAGGAAAAACTCCCTGAGATGTCATTAGGAAGAAACCTTGAGAGGAACCAGGCTCAATAGGGAACCCATCCTCATTTGGGTGATAACTGATAGCAGGGATTTGACCGCAGTCATACTGTGTGTTAGGCAGCTGTAAGTTCAATATAACAGTTGGTGTATTTAAGTTAATATGGAGTCCCGTTCGTTATTGGAGGCTGAGGTAGACTATAGGAAATTCCAGTCATGAACTATCGAGCGACTGCAGTCACAAGTCCTCATCAGTTGAGGCTAGAACCGTCTTCATGGTAAAGTTGAACCGTCCCCAAAACAGACCACATGGCATCCAGGTGACGAGATCTCCAAAGACGTGGGGCACCAGGCCAAGTCAGACAGGTCCAGAGGGTGTCTGGATCACTGGCGGCTCAGGGGCAGCATGTGTAGCTCGACAAAGAGACAGGGAGAGGAAAAGAGGGAGGGTAGAGAGAGGGGGTGAGAAGGAGAGATAGCAGTTAAACAGTTAGGTATGGCCACAGTCACATAATGTAGAAGGTGAATGTATATTTAGTGCAGAGTGCAAGCAGGGACTCCGGGAGGATTAATTATGACAGCATAACTAAAAGAGAAAGCCAAAAGAAAACAGAGACATGAGGGCTCCCTGAGATATAAAGCAATCAATCACTTCACCATCAACAAACTTGAGTGATCAATGAGAGTGGGGAAGACAGCATCTAAACATACCAGTTCACCATAATACTCTACGTCCATGAGTCCCCCAGATCTGCTCCTTTACCTAACGCAAATCTATTTACAAAAATGCTTGACTAAATAAATGTTTAGCCTAGACTTAAACACTGAGACTGTGTCTGAGTCCTGAACATTAATTGGAAGTCTACTCCATAACTTTGGGGCTTTGTAAGAAAAAGCTCCGCCCCTTACTGTAGTTTTCATAATACGTGGTACTGACAAGCAGCCTGCATCCTCTGATCGAAGTAGGTGCGGCGGATCAGACTCTAGACCGTAGAAGTTCACTCAGATACCGCCGGCGTGAGACCATTTAATGCTTTATATGTCAAAAGTAGTATTTTAAAATCAATGCGAAATTTCGCTGGGAGCCAGTACAGGCTGGATAAAATTCTGGTCTCACACTAGTCCAACTTAGAGGTGATGAAAACATGAACTATTTCTTTTGTTTGTTTGTAAAAGGTGTTATATAAACAATGCCCTGCCAAAAAAATAAATATAAATAAATAAATAAATAAATAAAATTACATTGCTTTTTTACACTGGTATGGGGTCAGTCTGGATTTATTTATTTATTTTATTAATTATTGCTCCAGTGCAATAATTATTGCTGCTTTTGCTTTCTCTGTTAAGAAATATCTATTCTTTTACCATGCAACAAACACTTATTTAAGCACTTGTTTAAGTGATCCGAATTCACATTTTTTTTACCTGACCACATTTCTTCCACAAAGATTATGGTTCTGTCACAAACACACGGAGACGGACCAGAAGACTAGCAGTTAGCCCTGTAGCGTAGATGGTAAACCCAAACGCGGAAGTAGCGCGAGTAGGCAGGATAACCACGCTGTTTATTCTTAGAACTCTCTCGGAACGAGAGCAAGAGCTTACACAAATAAACCCGCGTTCTAATAACACACACTCAATCGAAAGCGAAACCCAAGAAGGTGAGTACTCACGATTAGGCGAACAGAGCGTCGGCGATAGCATGGGCAACTCAATGACTGAGCGATGTAATGCGCCATCTTGTCTCCTTTTATGCTTCCTGAATCGCGACCGTCTTACTTCCGGGTCCTCGTGCCGGCCGCGTTAGGAGTGCGCATGACAGTACCCCCCCGTCCAGGACCGACACCCGACGGTCCTGGGGTGGAGGATACCCGAAGACGGTAGTCC
>JAAGKR010001526.1:81598-99537 GCA_011419295.1 Clarias macrocephalus | reverse complement strand
ATTCTGTCACAAACACACGGAGACGGACCAGAAGACTAGCAGTTAGCCCTGTAGCGTAGATGGTAAACCCAAACGCGGAAGTAGCGCGAGTAGGCAGGATAACCACGCTGTTTATTCTTAGAACTCTCTCGGAACGAGAGCAAGAGCTTACACAAATAAACCCGCGTTCTAATAACACACACTCAATCGAAAGCGAAACCCAAGAAGGTGAGTACTCACGATTAGGCGAACAGAGCGTCGGCGATAGCATGGGCAACTCAATGACTGAGCGATGTAATGCGCCATCTTGTCTCCTTTTATGCTTCCTGAATCGCGACCGTCTTACTTCCGGGTCCTCGTGCCGGCCGCGTTAGGAGTGCGCATGACAGGTTCCGCTCTATCCTTCCAGGTTTTCAATAATCTGTTAGTGTTCTCTTAGCAACTTATTTTGGTCCAGAGAGTAAAACTGCATTTTTGTTTTATAGAAACGGACACAAAATAATAACATTTTTGAAGAAAAGAAATTGCATCACCAAGATGTGAGGGGCATCAGAGATTTACATCAGAAATACTGTGTACTGTGTTTTATAGCACATTTTGAATCAGCTAACTTTTGAGTGAATACAATGCCATTAATGTTGTAAAAAAAAAAAAAAAAAAAAAAAGGAACCTAATAGCAAACTCGGTATATAGTCAGTTAGTCACATAAGCAGAAGGTTGTTAAGTGGCTAATGTATGACTTGACAATTAAAAGCAATTACTTTAGTTAACTTCAGATATATTCACCACACAAAGAAAGGTGTCAGTGTTATCCAAATTTTAAGTAGATCAAATTGTGTCCTTACTGCTTGCTGAAGAACGATGCCCAAGAGCTGTAATATAAAAAAAAGCCCTCTGTGATTTATTTATTCATACATTTATTTATTTAATAGCCAATTACAGCTTACAAAGTTGTCCATGTTGGGCCCTTGAGTAAGGCCCTCAGATGTATAATGAGATAAAAATGTAAGTCGCGCTGGATAAGGGCGTCTGCAAAATGCTTAAATGTAAAAGTGAAACATGATGACGTAGATAATGATTAGTAAGCAAAGACATTGTGTCTAATCTACACACATACTGTACCAGTTTGAACACACCTACTAGATTACCAAAAAATTGGAAACAGGAAGGCACACTAGGAAACATCTGGACTAACACAGAATCCCCAAAACCCATACAAAGTGCAACATTTATTATTGTGGAAGTGAAGGAGGAGAAATAAAGAGACATGATGCCTGTCATTTTCTTCTTTCCTAGAAATCCCTTTTCACATCTCTCTATATCTCTTTCCTGTCTTTCTGTGTCTGTGTGGTGTGAAAGTGACATAAAAATGTTTTCCTAGTGTATATAATAAATTTGGGGTTGTGGAGGTTGACTGAAATGGTGTGAGTACATGCATGTGTGCAGTTGTGTGTGTGTGTGTGTGTGTGTGTGTGTGTGTGTGTGTGTGTGTGTGTGTGTGTGTGTGTGTGTGTGTTCTGGCATGCAGAGGGTTGGGAAGTTGTGCTGAAAAGAGAAGCTAACAATGTTGACACATTGTGAAGATTTTATGCAGAATAGATGTGGTACAATGTTGATGTAATAGGACACAGTACCATCATGTCAGCTTTATGTAAAAACAACAAAACCATGATTTTCTTAAACTCAGTTAATAAGGTGAATTAAATTGTTCAAAGAGTTCACTTACACTGGTGCTTCCTTTCAGTACTCCATCTAAAGCTACGTTTACACCGTCAGTTAAATGTGACCCAATTCCGATTTTTTGCTCATATGTGACACATATCGGATATTTTCTATGTCCGTGTAAACAGGAAAAAAGCGCATGCATTACGATATTTCGAGATCGGTTTCAGGCCTCCTTCATATGTGGAAGTAAATCAGATATAAATCAGATATGTGCTGATGTGATTGTCGTGTAAACAGACAGATCGGATTTTCTGAGGCATTGCGTTCTGCACGTCATTAAAACTGCGACTTCTTCACAGTTTAATGACGTAATCAGGCACACCGAGGCGCTGCTCATCCCAAACAGATGCGCCAGTGTTCGGTAGCCCGCACCTGTTGCAAGCCACCAGAGAGCGACCCGACACGTCTCGCACCCAGACATTCCTCTGAATGGTTGAGGACACAATAAATGAAGCATATGTGCAGGCTGCAATGATGCCCTTTCCCTCCTTCTCCGTTTCGCATATATCGCAGAGCATCAAGCATATTTCACCTTCGTGCATCTTGGCTAGTCTGTAGTGCAAGAACCTCCCTTTAAGTATGCGCGATGTTTCAGACGGTATGGCAAAATAAATAAAAAAAAAAAACTAGTTTAAAGAACAGTGTAAACAGACAGTCAGAAAAATCAGATATAGGCAACAAATCAGAATTGGGCATCGAGACCTGGAGTGTAAACGGGGCTTAAGACGTTATGCTGTCTAATATTTTACCAAGTTAATTATGAAAAAGCTCTCCTGCTACAGAAAAGTAGTCTTATCATTTAAGAAAATCCAGCAGGGGTGTAAAGCAACACTAGTTAAAGTTTTAATATTGTTTTAATAAAGGTATGGATGAGTTAGACTTGGTTATGAAATTCAGAGTGGAAGGTTTTGACTGTGCTGTTTTTACAGACACAGGCCATGAAATACTTTAGCACACTGAGCAGGATGGACCTACTGTACTGCAACTGAGTCTGGGAGAGATGGGCCTGATGTACCTCCCCCCCCTGTGGGTCTGTCCACTGTAGCTGACCCTCCTGCAACTGAGCCTGCGGACCCAGGACCAATTTAGAAATTAACCCCAAGGTTGAAATTTTCAAATTGGAAATTAAATTATATTGCTTTAGCTTTGTGCACAGAGACCAGGTGCTGCTGATTAAGTCCTGAGGCCAAGATAAACACAAACTAAAGCTTTGTGCCTCTTTGCTCCTAACTACAGATGGGTTAATATTCCTCCAAATGAGTTCTAAACACCCTTGAGTGAGACATAAGTGTGTTGAGAATCTGTGGTGGTAACATGAAAAGCATGCAGTTAGTAGTTTTGCTGTAGTACGGTGAGAAAGATGTTTAGCTATGCACTATTATGCTAGGCTAATCGACCTGTTGAGCCAATGCTGGGTTAGAATCATAGTGATTGTTGCCATAGTACTGTAAGTGCCAGAAACATTAAAGCGCTAATATACAGTACATATTGTTTTGCTTAAGGGCACTCTTTTTTTTTATGTTTATGCGGTTATCGGAAATATGTACTAAGCTAGTCGACATGTGAAAATTTGACAATTTTGCTAGATTATTTACGGTTTAAATTGCTTTGCGTACTTTGTTTCATCTGAAGAAAAATATGTCAAAAGGAATATTTGAAAGAACATATTTTTAAGTACATTGCAATATACAATGCTCAAATGATTGATGTATTTACACAGACTAGAGTGTTACAGTTCTCTAAAGATGCTGTAATGCTGATGATGAAGTTGATGAGAAAGAAGCTGAGCTACAGTGATCAAGCAGATGGTAAAAGTACTTAGGTGAATGATGATGAGGAGGTTGCAGAGCCACCTGATATAAAAGACGGTTGGAGGAGTCAGAGGAAGCGCAGTGCGCAGCGCTTCGAAGGCGTTACTTTGTGCGATGCTTACTGATTGGCCACTGATGCAGAAGAGCTTGGAAGTAATCCGCACTGCTCAATGCCGGAGTCTACATTGGTTAAAGAGTCAGTGAAGTACAAATTGTCTCACTATAAAGACAACATGCTCTCATTAGCAAAATTTGACTCTTTTTATTATTTGAAACAAATTATGAATATTCTTAAGTCCCTCCTTATCTACCCTGTAGGACTTTCACAACATTGCATGGTACAGTGCATTATTAAGAAAAGCAATGTTAAGCCTTGCAGAGCCTGTTAGCATTTTAATCCGGACAATTTTAGAGATAGCATTATGTTTTTTTGTTTGTTTGTTGTTTGGCGTGGGTGGGGTGTGTATGGGGGCGGGGCGGGGTGGGGGGGGCTTCAAAAGCCATTTTACCTCTCTGTAGCAGAAGTTAAATGTGGCAAAACTGCAACTGAAATTATTTTGTCAACAGTATACTCAAAATGGGACCATGGACATTGCTAGATCTGTTAAAGCTCTGGAGATTAAGGTGGTGGAACTTCGATGGAAAAAAAATGTGTAAAAATGACAAACAAAACATAACAAAAACATAACAAAGATGCTTACTCATTTCGTTTTTTGGTTTTAAGGCTCTGAGAAAACAATCAGGGAACCTCACATCTGAACACACTGAAATTCACCCACAGACAATCAGCTTTTATTCAAAGCTGTATAGAAGTAGGCTCACAGTTGTTCGTGGGATTGAGGAAAGCTTTTCCAAAAACCTCCTAAACTCACTAATGGATCAACAAATAAGCTTGATAAGAGCTAGAGGCGGCACCCAGCAGCATGGAGAATGGGACTTAGACATTTACAAGCTTTTCTGGTCAGTGCTAAGACAGGACTTGCTTGAAGCGCTACAGGATAGTGTAAGAGAGGACAGGCTGCCACTGAGAAGGGGAGTCTTCCCAAAGAGCAGTCCTCATGCTATTTTCAAAGCTAGGTGACCTTTCTGACAAAGAACTGGCACATGTTACACTGTGCACAAACGATTTCTGAAAGCATAAGTAAACAGACTGGGGAAGGTAATTGAACAAGTAATTCCCTTAGACTAGTCAATCTTTAACAATGCAAACTTCATTCGAGACTTTTTGGACACCTCGAGGTTATGGGGCTGAAGACTGGGCTTATATGTATGAACCAGTAGAAGGCATTTGGCTAGGGTGAACATGAATGTCTTGGGATGTTGCTGGAGAATTTTTGGTTCAAACCAGGTTTCATAGCCATTGTCAAGGTTTTGTACAGTGATATCGAGAGTGTACTGAAACTTTGTTAATTATGGAGTACAATCACTGATCTATTAATACCAAACTGTATTACCCTTACTGTGATGTTGTGGTTTTGGTGAAATTGACTGAGAGACATTAATATTTTAAAGTTATATAAAAGATTTTAATGTTTTATTATTTGCTAATGTGAACTGGAGCAAGAGTAAAGCCATTTCAGTAGGGAACTAGAAATGGTGAAAACCAAGTCTTCTAGACAACCTAGCTTCGACATTTCTGGGATAAGGTGCATTGGATACTGCCGAGTGAAGGATTAGGGTGAACAAGGACTCATTCAATGATCTAGCAGAACTGCAGCATTTTATAACCAGTTTGTGCAAAAGCTTCTCGCTGACACAGAGAACCTTTCATGGAGAGTAGTAACATATGGAATACTGCATACAGTGGGAGGTGATGGGGTCTGAACAAATCTGAGGATCCACACACTCACTTAAGATCATTTATACGTGCATATTTTAGCATGATTAGATATAGAGGATGCAGCAGTAATCAATTGTTTGAAAAATGTAAATGCATCAGTTTTCATTGAGCCGCAGTATCTCAGACAGAGAGCGAGGCTTCAGGGTCACAGCTCTGAGTCCAGTATAAATACAGACAAATACAAGTTTTAAAGCATAAGAGGTGGGCAGAATATAGTAGAGAGTTAGTCTGAGTTCAATTAGCAGAATAACATATAATGTTGTATAGCTTTGTTCAGAAAGGGACTACCCCAATACTATGGAAGCAGATCAGTCTCAAAAATAATTCATGCAAAAGACATGATGCACACATGCGTATCCCAATTCACGTGCGTAAAAACCAATTCACGTGTATAAAACCCAATTCACGTGCACGAAAAATATATATATTCACAACAACAACAAAAAAAATACTCACGCGCACAAAATAAATATATAAATTCATAATATACGTTTCACAAATGCAAATGTTTAAAATTCACGAGTGCATGTGAAAATCGTCTTTCGGGTGTGAATATCCCTGGAATTTTTGCGTGTATTTTTGAGATTTTGCTGGCAGCAACGTGGGTCACCCGTTCTCTTTAGCCAATCAGATACGACCTCACCATTCAACCAATCACAGAACTCCAAGAGCGCAGCACTCAAGTAGCTCAGCTTTGCGCACCTTGTTTATAAAAATGATAAAGTGGTTAGCTGTTTCATTTTATCCAAAGTTAATCAATGAAACATTATGAAATAAAGCAATAACTTAGACATGCATCCTGTTCTTGGTCGCCATGCTGGTTTGAGGTAAAACTTCTGTTGTAATTAGCTCAGATTGCGCAAAAGTGCTGCGCTTCTGGAGTGCTGTGATTGAAATCCTAAATGCACGATGCTCTAAAAACACCATTTAAGTACTTAAGTAAACTACTGAATTTGCTGTTGATAACATAAATGCACTTGACCATCTGGAATCATTGGGGTTTCCTATCTTGCTCTCAGTAGATTCCCATAGATTCTCTTTGGGGTTCAGGTCAGGTGGGTTGGGTGGCCACAGTAATATCATGGTCATCAAACCAGTTAGTGGTAGTTTTGGCATGTACCAAGTCCTGCTGTAAAAGGAAATCTACATCTTCATAAAACTTGACAGCAGATGGAGTGCTCAAAAATCTCATGGTAGACAACTTTGGACTTGACAAAGTGGACCAGCTCTAGCAGATGACATTGCACTCCACACCATCACAGACTGTGGAAACTTCACGCTGGACTTCAAGCAACTTGTAATCTGTGCCTTTCTAGTCTTCCTCGAGACTCTGGGATGTTGATTTAAAAATGAAATGCAAATTTAACTTTTATCTTACAAGAGGACTTTGGGCTACTGAGAAATGGCCCAGTGGTTTTCTACGTAGGCCAGGTAAGATGCTTCTGATGTTGTCTCTGGTTCAGAAGTGGTTTGATACAGTTGTAGATGTTGTAGTTTCTGTAGATGTCTATGCTTGGTGGCTTTTGATGCTTTGACCCCAGCCTTGTGGAGCTCCCCCAAGGGCTTGGCTTTGGACAAATGTCTAGTTAGCAGTCTTCCCAATGCACGTTTTGAAATATGTTAAGAAATACACTGAGTGAATAGTAATTTTATCCTTAATAAGATTTCCCCTTGTTTACACTTACTTTTTTTTTTTTTACATCAGCTCTTCGACTTCAGTTCCCAGAGTATACCTCAGTGATGTGTCCTGATTGGCCTCATCTGAACCTTGTTCGAGTGTTTTATAATGGCCTCAACTCTCATTGGCATTTGTCTCGCATTTGATGCTACTCACTTTATTCTGACTGTTCTGATCTGTTAAGATTATACTGGCTTGTGCTGTTCCGCTAAGTAGTCCTGTTTTGGGTTTTGCACTGTATCTGGTTTTGTTTGTGTTTTTTCATTGAATGTCTTCTTGAACATCTGCAAACATCTTGCCTGCAAACGTGACAGAAAATAACGTCAGAGTGAATAATGTTTGTGTTGCAACCATAAAAATGGCATCCCAATGCAGCAACAGACCTGTTAACATTTCCCAATAGCAAGGTCCTTATGAGAAAACAAATAATAAATTTACCAGCGTTAAATACATTGTTAAGCTTTAAAGTGCAGTAAAGTTATTCATCATCTTAAAAAATCTTTAACACTACTAGAGATCAGTTTTACTTGAACATGAAATCATTTTGACACACATGCGTTCCTTAGCCCAGTTATTTGCAAATACTGGTTATATTTATAATTCTGTTTACATATTTATGTTTACTATACTGATTTTTATAATTCAACTCAAACATTATAAATTACATTGAAGTCGTACGTTAAATCTAAACATTTAAGCTTGCAGTTATAGTGTATCCTTTGTCATATTAAGTGCTACCCATGATTTTTCCGTTTCAGTGAACATGTGATGATGACAGTTATAACACAAGCCACTATGGTCACCACACAGACTGATACGATGATAGCCGTTAGATTCAGGCCTTCATTTGAAATGGCTGGGGGTCTGGGGCCTCGGACATACTTTGTTGCTCGAGCAATGTTTGAAACCTCAGACTTTGCTGACAGTTTGTCCGTTGATTGAATAGCAAAGAAAAGTGTGGTGCCATTTTCAATTGTAATATTAGGCTGGAAAGAGTGTTCTTCAGGTGATCCTGACTCTTTAGGCGAACGTTCTGAAGTGTCGAGTGAATTAGCGCTGCTGAAGTTGTTTCGAAGCATCGTCAAATCTTCACTCCATCTGATTTCATAGGAAAAAGCTTAAAAGAGAAAGAGCAGAGGACATTAATGTCATCATGGTAAATGGTGAGTATTTCAAAAAAAAAATACATAAATAAATAAACAAAAATAATAATAACGTATATACTACCGCTCAAAAGTTTAGAATCACTTTCTAACTGCGTTGTCTTTCCTGATTTGTATTTCTTTCTCTTTCTGGAATAGTTCTTCCTAGAACGCTAAGTTAAGTGCGTTTGCAAAACCCATCAAGCACCATGATGAAACTGGCTCTCATGAAGACCTTCCCAGGAAAGCAAAACCAAAACCTGCCTCTGCTCTGGAAAGCGCTTCTGCTGACTCAAGGCCAATACAGAGAGACTGAGGAGGAGCTTCTTCTCGCAGGCGATACGGTCTCTCAACCAGATCAATACACTGGACTAAAACACCTCTGCACCTTTTTGCACACCTCATAGAAATGGACACTTATGGCAATTGCACATTTGCACACTTCCAGGACATTTTCACATTTCCCTTTATTCTCATTTTCATTTAAAATTACTGCAATATTTGTACAGACAGATAAGTTGTTAGATTTTATATTTCCTATATATTTTTGAAAATTTGTGCATTTTGTATCTTGTTTTACTGCTAAACTTCTATTTTCATTCTATTTCACTATTTATTTCCTTATTTCTTGTAAATTCTTTCTAAAGCAGCCAACAACCATTACACCACCACCACCACAATGTTTGACTCTTGGTATAATGTACTTATCATAAAATGCTGTGTTAGTTTTATGCCACGTTCAATGGTACGTCTTAGGTATCTTAGGGACGTCTTGGGGATAATCAAGATATTTCTGGCAAATGTGACATGAGGCTTTGTGCTTTATTTTGGTCAGCAGTGGCTTTTACCTTGGAACTCATTTTTGCCCAGTCTCTTTCTTATTGCTGAATCATCAACGCTACCCGTAACTGAGGCAAGTGAGGCCTGCAGTTTTTTAGATGTTGGGCAAAAGCTTTTATGAGCTCCTGGATGAGTCGTCATTGTGTTCTTGGAGTAATTTTGATAGGCGGGCCACTCAGGGAAAGGTTCAGCACTGTTCCAAGTTTTTTTCCATTCGTGGATAATGACTCTTCTTGTGGTTTTCTGTAGCCCTAAGCAATAGAAACGGCTCTATAACTTTTTCCAGACTAATACATGTGAATTACTTAGTTTCTCATCTGTTCTTGAATTTCTTTAGATTCTGTTTGACATTTTAGACGCTGGTCTAATAGTAAAAAACAAGCTTTCGTCTATTAACAAATCGCATATTTTCAAAATTGTAATTTATATTTACTCAGATTATCTTTGTGTCATATAATTCTTTTTTTTTTTTTTTTGATGATCTGTGTCATTAAGTGTGACAAATATCAAGATAATGGAGATATTTGGAGTTTTTACACCAAAAATATTGATGTGTTTATTTGTTTTCTTTAGTGCTCTTTATAGAAATTTTGACATAAAAGGACCTTCTATAATTTTGTTTTTGTTTGTTGTGCTGGAGAATGAGTTCCTCTGGTAACTTTTAAGGTATGTTTGTAAATAATGAATGGTTTTGTACATAATAACGCAGACTGTATAAATGTCCTTGTTCTTATAATTTATTGTTTGTATAGTAAGCTAATTAAGTTTAGTCTTGAGTGACGGACATGAAACATAAGCTATGGTAGTAATAAACAAATAAGAAATTGCATTTATAAACAAAACACATGTGAAAACACATATGGAATTATGTGATAAACAAGAGCATGTTAAAAACATCCTGATCCTGTTTATCCTAATCTCAGCTGTGCATGCTTTAGGCAGCCAAAACAGTGGAAAATAAGTGCATGTGATCTCAGGAAGACTGTGAAAAGCTATCATCAAAGCAAAAAGGTGGCTACTTTGAAGAATCTAAAATATACGATCAAGTAAAAAGATCTCTACCAGTGTAAACCAGCACAAGACTCACCTGTTCCCTGATCAAAGTCCTCACCGGGAGCCGTCCAGTTGAGCAACACGGTGTCCCCCTGGATTTCAGCAGTCAGATCTGTGATCTTGCTTGGAGGGAAGTTGGAAACTGCATCTGCTTCCACCGCAAAACTCTCCCCAGTTGCTGTTCTGGTGAAGCTGCCCACATCTACTGGCTGCACATTTACTGGGGGCTTAGGAGGGTTTAATTTCACTTCACCTGAACAGAGAATGCTATTTGTCAGTGTGTGCTGATTTGCTGGTCATTCAACTGATCAGTTGATTAGGTACATAGTGATTTTTGGCCAAGTACTAGTAAAGCAAGAATGACAAACTTAATTCTAAGGATGCGTCAGTCCCATTCCAATGCTTCCATTTAAGTTCTAAATTCTACTGCTGTTCCATTGCCTGTGCATTTCTCTGTACTAGTTTAGAGTGCCAATAGCACCCCTTTGTGGAAAGTCTTCAACACACTTAAGATATATTGGACAGGTCTGAGTTGTAATAATAGGCAATAGTTACCATCCACAATATATCCAGGGGCGTACAGAGCACCGTTGTGTCTGTAGGGGGAGAATTGAACTCTTCCATTTTGATTTTCCACTCGCACTTTTAGACTGTATTTTCCAAGTTTAAAGTTTGTGAAATATCTGGAATATATGCCATCGTCTTTGAAAGCGTCAGCTCCTGCAAAAGATATGCGCAGAATGAATGTTGTGTAAAATGTAAGAATTTATCTAGAAATGATGTATAGATTACATTTTGTGTGTTACCTGCTCCATTATCAAGGAGCTCCAGTTTTTCCGAGTGCCCTTTGTCTGACACCAAGGTCGCAGAAACGTTGGCCCCCAACACAGGATTGTAATTCTGTCTGACTTCCGCCAACACGATCATGGGTTTGCTGCCATCACGTGATTGCTGGTCTATTCTGGTTGTAACTGTGACTGGGGGAACATCTTCACGAGCTGCACGACTCATTACTGTTAAACTCATTTGTTGAGCAGCTGTTCCTCTGTTGAGGAAGTTGTATTCCCAATCCCCTGGCTGCAATGCAAAAGAGATAATGCAAATTATGTTCATTATTTTGTCAAATGCTTTTTTGTTACTTGAAAGACTTTTTGTCAAATAAGAGTAAAAAGGGTTTACCTCTGCAGTTCCTGGAACAGTTAAAGTGATTGTGTTAGCAGAGTCAGTGATGTTTCTCTGATCATAAACCAAACCACTTGGTGACTTTATATACACACTGGGTGCACTTTGTTCATAAATTAATGTGAACATGGTGTGGTTTCCTACGGTCCGGTCAAGGGTAACTGTTCCATTGAACCAACCTGCAAAACTCCCTCCAGTGCTTTCAAGCTGTTTGGAAAAATGAAAGCTATTATGCCAATACACTGATATGATATCCTGAGATTTCTTATATTGGATGTGTATCACTAACCTGTACGGGCTGTGAAGTGGGATTTCCATCTGATATTGTCATTGCGGAAAACGCATCCACAAGCTCGTTGGAACTTATAGTGTCACTGGCTATTCTAAAGATTCCCCCTATTTAAATAAGAATCAAAATCTAGTTTTTCAGAATGTAAGGCGACAATAGTAATGCTGTGATGATCAAACTCAGTGATATGTTGTCTGCAACTTATAAAATCTCACCTGTTTCAATTGCCATCTTTTCCAGTACTTTGTCTGCCTGTGGGCCTAATGCTATAGTGTGAATGATTGCACCACTTTGAACAGCTTCCTGATAACAATCCTGAACCTTGTCAGTTGCTTCCCCGTCTGTCAGAAAAATTATTTCATCTCCTATTGTTTTACCATCATCCGTACGAAGGACCTGAAATTAAAATGAAATCACCATGAACATAATTCTAGGCGAAAGTGACAGTGGAATTTAATAGAAACTTCTGCAATGCAAGAGAAAAGAATTAGAAGTTTTCAAATGTGTGTCTCACCTCAAAACCTTTTCTTAGTCCTTTACAGATATATGTATATCCACCTGCATTTGTTGGCAACTTGCTAATTAGATTATTTCTTTTGGCCTCTCCATCTATTACTGTTAATGGGTTTAGTATTGTAGCATCAGTACTAAAAGTCACAAGAGCCACATGCTCTTGTTCATTTATGATTTGCTTTAGGAAAACCGTAGCAGCCTGTTTTTGTAGTTTTATTCTGGATCCCTTTAAAAACAAAACATAGAAACATAGAAAACATTTTATTATACTTTTTTCTACCTAAAATGTCTTTTTTTTTTAAACATCCCATGCTCTTATGGATTTACTTGATTTCTAAGTAGTAATTTCACCTGTATCAAAAGAATACACTGAGATTTTTACTTTTACTCACTCACTCATCGTCTATACCGCTTTATCCTGTATACAGGGTCATGGGGGGGGCCTGGAGCTTATTCAATTGAATTCAATTTTATTTGTATAACGCTTTTAACAATGGTCATTGTCGCAAAGCAGCTTTACAGAATCAAAAGAAAATTATGGAAATGTGAGAAAAAAAATGTATGAATCAAAAAGATCAGATTGTCCCTGATGAGCAATCCAAGGGTAACAGTGGCAAGAAAAAACACCCTGAGATGGCAATAGGTAGAAACCTTGAGGAAGCTGGATGTTTAATATAATACAAGACGTATTACTATGGAGGCGCACCGCCAGGGTCCGGGTTCGATCTTCGGCCAGACTCGATTTCCGTCTCTTTGTGCATGGAGTTTGCATGTTCTCCCCGTGCTTGGTGGGTTTCCTCCGGGTACTCCGGTTTCCCACAGTCCAAAGACATGTAGGTTAGGCTAATTGGTGCTCCCAAATTGCCCGTAGTGTGTGAATGAGTGAGTGTGTGTCTGTGCCCTGTGATGGATTGGCAGGGTGGGTATGGATTGTACCCTGCCATGTGCCCTAAGTCTCCTGGGATACGCTCCAGGCCCCCCGTGACCCTGAATACAGGATTAAGCGGTATAGATGATGAGTGAGTGAGTGAGTATTAGTATGGAGTTCTGTTTCGGCTCAGGAACAGTTCTGTAGAAAATTGTAGTCCGGAACTATTGTCCTTTAACTGCAGTCCTTTAAAAACAGCTGGCTGCATCAGCCGAGGCCAGGACCATCTTCATGATAAAGTGGAACCATTCCCAGTCACCACACACGTCCCAAGCAGACCACATGGGGCCTATCGCAGGAGACTTAAGGCATGAGGTGGGGTACAGCCTGGACAGGGTACCAATCCATCACAAGGCACACATACACACACTCACACACTCACTCACATACTACAGGCAATTTGGGAATGCAATTAGCCTAATTAGCTTGTCTTTGGACTGTGGGAGGAAAGCTGGAGCAACCAGAGGAAACCAAACAAGCTTTAATAGCAAACCAACTTCTTTCATTTATTAAAAAATTGTCAGCACATCTACTGCAAAATAATACTGTGACTAATGTTTTTGTGCTGCCGCTCTACGTTCTGGCTGTGCAACAAAACAAGACCGGAAACCAACATGTTATCAGACATAACATCCCAAAACCCACCAAGCACAGGGAAACCATGGAAACTCCATGCACACAGAGGCTGGAATCTAACCCGACCCTTGGAGGTGCAAGGCGACAGTGCTAACCACTAAGCCGCGGTGCCGCCCTCAAGATTTTAAAATTTCCAATAATTTATGTCACAGTTGCAATTGGGATTATTCGTTCAGCAATATAAGGCACCATATTAGATTCCTTTTACATGCCATGCCTGGGGTCTTTTTACTTAATGTTTAGTTCCTAGTCTTACTACAGCAGCAGTAAAAGCAGTTCAATAAAATGATTTTAGATTTATAGTGTCTTACTGGCATCAGAGCTCTATTTAAATTTTAATTTGAAACTATCTTTATGTAATTCAACATACCTGCATGCTTCCTGAGACATCTAGGACGAGGCAGACAACCCGAGATCCTCTCTGTATAACTTTGAATGTTGGTACTGGTGGTGCGGATGGCAGAGGGTTTAGAGTGTTAAGTGAGGTTGCATCTACTGAATCCTCAAAGATTACAGTACGTGTTGCTTTTCCACACTTTGTGTTCTGATCATTGGGAGCTTCAGTGTTGTGATCCCCTTCTTGACAAAATGCTGTCATCTGTGGGGGAAATAATTAAATCACAGCCTGTATAAAGAAAGCATCAAGCAAAAAAACTTTCCCATACCAAAAAGGCCATGTCCACACATAGCTGGGTATTTTTAAAAGCAGAAATGTTGTGGTTTGGGCCTTTCATCCACATGGAAATGGAGCTTTTGGAAACCTCCTTCCAAAGTAAAGATTTTTTTCAAAACTCAGTTTTCAGTGGTGTAGTGTGGACAGAGGACACAGAGATTTTGGCTTGTTGTAAGTCACCTTGTGTGCCGATGATGCCAATGTCTGTGTGCCAGTCTCCTTGATTCGATGTCAGCTTTGTTTATGAGGATATTTTGTGCAAAGGCGGACTTGCGTAAACTAGTGACTGTGTTAACGTTGCTTACTGGACATTTTGCATGCGTTTACAGTACATACAGTTACTCAAACATTATGGTAAAAAAAGCTCACTGCTGCTACATACATACAAAACTCTGAAGATGGCGGTTTTGGAATAGACCCGGCGGTTTTCTGACTTCTGCATGGTAATGGAATCAGTTATTAGGTTGATTAGGGATGCTCCTGACAACACTTAACAGGGCATTTTGCATTTCCATGTGTATTTTTAAAGCGTAGGTCATGAAGACAGAATTATAATAAAGGGGAAAAAAAGTAGAAAAATGTATGAGAGCATAGTAACTCATAGTGACTTCATTTATACTGGCTGATATTATGAGTCATTACCATACACACGAGCAAAATCCTCAGTGAGACATAATGGGGTTACACAGAGTGGTCTGTTGTTCTCCCAGTCACTGCCCCCCAAATACCTAGATATACCTAGTTAATGTATGCATACAAAAAATAAGCAGATAAACATAATTTTAAATATAATACAAAATGATTTAGTTCTTCTTTTAGTGACTCGGTTCTTTGAATATTGTTCATCAAAATGAAAAGATCTTTTTTTTTATTCATTTAGTTCATTTCGTTCTTTTGATCAGAAATAAAATAAAATTTTAATTTTCAATAAACAGACACCAAACATGTCTACACACACACATTTTGGCGATAGTTCCAGTAATGAGAATATTACAATGCAGCTAAGGACATACTATGATAAACAGAAATGAGCAGCTCACCTCTTATATCTTCTAGTCTGAGTCGCTCGTTCTTTTGAATCTATTGCACTGTATAGCGTCTATGGGAGTCACATGACAAAAGAACAAACGATTCAGACCAAAAGACTCAAAGGTAACGACTCATTTCTGTTTCCTGTACATAACCTATGGAGATTTTGCGATGCTTTGCCCATGCGCGCCCAGTAGAAAATGACTGAATCACTCTCCGAGACGACTCGTTCTTCTGGAGACTTGTTCAAAAAGAACGAATCGTTCATGAACGACTCATCACCGCTCTGCATGTTGAATTAAAAAGCAATCATATTCATAAACATATCTTTGTCATGTGATAAAAACAAGCGGGGGAAAAAATGCCTTCAATTACCATTATGACCTTTTTTCTTGTTATGATTGATGTGACAGTTTCTCCCTAAGCCATTTTAAAAACTTGCAACTGTATGTTTGTGTTGTGAAAGTTCGTCACAGCAACACACAAAACCAGCATGACATAATTTTATGAAACTTCAGCAGTACTTGGGTTTTTGCCTGAAGATAAAGATGTGTCATAAATGTAATCAAAATGTTAAATAGAAGTGAAGTTATAAGCAGATGTGTGCCAGATTATGTCACAGTATCATGCAAAACTGGCTGGACAGAATTTGCTGAAACTTTTGCAGCACCTAAATATCTGCCTCAAGTTTAATCTGCACCATAAATGAAATCAAAATGTTGAGTAAAAGCGATGTTATGAACAGTTTTTTTTTATAATCTACTTATATATGCTACACACACCTGCACCAATAGATATTAATTAGAAAAGCTTAACTGAATATTTTTACTGGGATTACTTCATATTTTCACCACTAAAATAACAACACTGGAGTGGTATAAGTGAATTTTAAAACAAAACTTCATCCATGTATCCAATCTAATTTTTTGATTTCTCATCTATGACCTCCCCTTCAAATGCCAAACAATGGAGTGTATTTGGCTGACAACGAAAGTAGCAACATAGTGTAATCAAGGCATGAAATACTTACTCTTAAAAAATTGTTATTTGTATATTAATAAAGATTAAGATTTGTATTAGTACAGATAGTTCTACAGTACAAAAAGACATCTACCGTCAGATTCAATCTGAAATAATAATGTCACTGATTACATTAAAGCCGATCAGCTTATTTTTAGCTTTAAACTCTTTAACTCTTTTCCCATCAATGAAAGGTATCTCAGCTAATACAGTATAAACTGCTAAACTTCAAAGTATACCTGCAGAAAATTAAACTTAAATGTGAACTAGTTTTGTACTTTAAGCTTAAACTTTTACACCTAAAGTCTATTTTAAAAGTTTACAGCTTGTATCTATAATTTCACTTATAGTATATGCCACAGTATAATGTAAATGCAGTATTTATAAAACAATGGTTATACTCACAGTATCTATGCCTAGCATGGACATTAGTGAAGCATTTGTATTTTGCATTGCATGTGGATAGAATTCACAGCCGGATGAGGGTAGGCCAGTTACATCATCAACCTGGCAACGACGAAGGACTCCATTAACTATTTCATACGCTACACCAGTAATCTTTTCTGTACACCTAAAAAGAAAACACAAAATGTATAACTATTTGTATAATATGCATCTATTTTTATGTTTTTACTTAAGTAGGGAGCTGATAATAAAACCTTGTTGCTTGAATCTGACCAGCAGACAGGTAAAAAGGCTCTTTTGTATTATATTCATCAAATACCCCCCACCTGAGGTGAGCCCATTCATGCACAAAAACCCTTCCTGAAAGTATAAAATAAAAGTCATAGTTTGCTCCAGATGAAGTTATAAGAATTCTCATTAGTTAATGCCTCACTTGATCACTGTTGATAATTGCAATAATATTTCAAAATAAAAATGTCCATATACCTGTAGGTCCATATACATCAATAAGGTTGCTGTCTAACAAGAAGTCTGGAGTAAAATGAATGTATTGAGCCTCCTTTCCACAACCTTGGATCTGGAGAGTGTATGGATCATTGCCAAATTCAGGATTTGGGTCATCAATTTTTATTTTGCCCTATAAATAAAATGTATGTTATTTTTGTCATATGTTAGATTGATAGTACATATATACATCTATAGAATAAATAAACGATCTTCACAAGCGCTATAAATGACAATAAAACTGAAAGCACGTTGTACCTTGTTAAAGGTTTCTGTTGTTGCTCTCTCATACTTTCCTTTTGTCCAGTTTGTTGGTACTAGAATTTTCACCTCTTTGATAAACACCTTGTGGTCTAAAGCTTCAAAAAGAATTTTCGACCCAGTTTCAATCATTTCCTGTGGGGAGTGATAGTGAGAATAAAAAATGTATTAGACAGTCTTTACTCAGCAAAGTTATCTATCTATCTATCTATCTATCTATCTATCTATCTATCTATCTATCTATCAGATCACCATCAAATTCTTCACCACCAAAATAATATCCCACAAAATGGTTGTTATAGTGGTGTCTTTTCATTAATTCTAAAATACAAGCAATAATTTAATATCTACATTCTGAGTGCAGAAAAAACTATATATATATATATATATATATATATATATATATATATATATATATATATATATATATA
>JAAGKR010001526.1:0-81578 GCA_011419295.1 Clarias macrocephalus | reverse complement strand
CGACGAAGGACTCCATTAACTATTTCATACGCTACACCAGTAATCTTTTCTGTACACCTAAAAAGAAAACACAAAATGTATAACTATTTGTATAATATGCATCTATTTTTATGTTTTTACTTAAGTAGGGAGCTGATAATAAAACCTTGTTGCTTGAATCTGACCAGCAGACAGGTAAAAAGGCTCTTTTGTATTATATTCATCAAATACCCCCCACCTGAGGTGAGCCCATTCATGCACAAAAACCCTTCCTGAAAGTATAAAATAAAAGTCATAGTTTGCTCCAGATGAAGTTATAAGAATTCTCATTAGTTAATGCCTCACTTGATCACTGTTGATAATTGCAATAATATTTCAAAATAAAAATGTCCATATACCTGTAGGTCCATATACATCAATAAGGTTGCTGTCTAACAAGAAGTCTGGAGTAAAATGAATGTATTGAGCCTCCTTTCCACAACCTTGGATCTGGTGAGTGTATGGATCATTGCCAAATTCAGGATTTGGGTCATCAATTTTTATTTTGCCCTATAAATAAAATGTATGTTATTTTTGTCATATGTTAGATTGATAGTACATATATACATCTATAGAATAAATAAACGATCTTCACAAGCGCTATAAATGACAATAAAACTGAAAGCACGTTGTACCTTGTTAAAGGTTTCTGTTGTTGCTCTCTCATACTTTCCTTTTGTCCAGTTTGTTGGTACTAGAATTTTCACCTCTTTGAAAAACACCTTGTGGTCTAAAGCTTCAAAAAGAATTTTCGATCCAGTTTCAATCATTTCCTGTGGGGAGTGATAGTGAGAATAAAAATGTATTAGACAGTCTTTACTCAGCAAAGTTATCTATCTATCTATCTATCAGATCACCATCAAATTGTTCACCACCAAAATAATATCCCACAAAATGGTTGTTATAGTGGTGTCTTTTCATTAATTCTAAAATACAAGCAATAATTTAATATCTAAATTGCCCCAGCTGAATAAATTATCAGACTGACATTGTCCATATGATTTCACTGTCAGGTATGAATTCATATAGACATGCCACTGTTGGATTTTAAACTCTCTTTGGCAAAACACACTTTGAAATATGTTTTTCTCTTTTCATACCATAATGGTATAATGACGTTTGGAGACACAAGCTACTCCACTAACATAAAAACATTTGGAAGCCAAATGAAACCAGGCTTCCGCAGGTTTTTCAGACTGTACTTGTTATTTATTTAAATAAATAAATAAATAAATAAATAAATAAATAACACTTTTAACATTTAACAGATTTGTTTTGGTAACATCTCTGTGATGTTGCTGACTGTCTATTTTAAATTGAGGAGAGACATATAAATAAATAAATATTGTGTGGTACTGTAAATGTGTGGTGCAACACTGTATTGCACTTTTACCCTCATCAAAGGATTAACCAATAAGGTGAGGCTACTGCCACACCGCCAACAAACTCTGAAGTCAGACATCCTTTTGCATTACTGTTAGCAAATCACAAAAACTGCAGTTATGGAGGGTAAACATTTAAAGTTTTCTTGTTTAAATTAAATGTCCATTTTTTTTTTTTTGTTTTGTTTTTTGTTTTGGCTATAAGATTTTCCATATTTGGCAAGTCAATAAATCACCCTGTGAATCTATGAATCTCTCTCTCTCTCTCTCTCTCTCTCTCTCTCTCTACTACACTTTATAACATCTTGATTTTCCTTGTTTTCACCTGTTCTCTCATGGCCCAAGTTTCCGCGCTGGACTTGCTGCCCTCATACCTTCTCTCTGTTCCACGGCTCCTGCATGACTGTTGCATTTCACATGATATTGCGTGTTATCCTACATGGAGCTACTAGAGCTATTTGTGGTTTGACTATTCTTTTTTTGTTGTTGTTGTTTGGGTGAATATTTCAAATGAGTGATGCATGGTAAGGTGCATGGTTAGTGTTAGACAACATGGCTGGATATACGCAATAGGGACGTCATGTGCGAGAACGTGAAGAAACAATGCCCTAATTTTCAGAATCTCAATCTAAGCTTTTCCAGCAGCTATTGCGTAATGTTTATTATTTAGTTAAAGACTGATTCAACAGCCATGCAGTACAAAGTATTGGAAGGTAATATTATAGTTTAGTATTACAGATAAAATATTTACAGATATATGTAATTTATAGATTACATACTGTCTTTGCAATTTTGCTAAAATTTGTTAAATATATAGTGTTTTATTTTTGTCATTGTTCATAAATCATAAAGGCTAGAATTAATATAGCATGCTTTTTCCCATCATTGTGTGACAATGATCAATTCATTAATCAATTAATTAACAATTAATTAAAAAGTACTGTATTTTTGTTAATTTGGTATACTTATTAAATTAATTAATTATAAATAAATATATTAATATTTATTTTAAAAAATAACTCATTAACATTTATTAAAATGAAGAAGTAAAATCATATTACTAGTCTAAAAACCTGTGGTCAAAACTCAAATATCTCCTTATTTTTAATTTCAGAATTCAAGCACAAAGTGTTTGTTTTAACTGCAGATAGGAACCTATACCTTCCTAGCCATTTTAACACTGCTGCTATACAATATGTAGAATTATGTGATCATGTAATCAGGCTTTTCTAATAATTATCTATGGCATGTAGAAGTAGGATGTATATATCTCATTTTAAAAAATCTAAGTTAAAAAAAAAAAGATCTTAAAATGAATTAATAAATACCTTGATCTGATTGATAATTTCTTCATTCTCTGGCACGTTGGGGCTGATGACTACAAGAATGTCACTGTACCCATTTCCATCCAGTCTGATTGTTGAAACAGGTCCTAGTGCACTTAAAACCAGCAACACCACCACAACTAGCATCTTCAACATGTTTGTAGAAGTGTGTAAAGCGATTCTAGGGTGGGATATTTATATTCTTAGATGCACCACCCAAATGATCCACAAGAGGGAATGAAATTTTAATTGAAATGTCAATATTCATGTCGATAATAATTAAACCACAACTATGCAGAAATCATTCTGAGCACTTGTGTTTTACAGCTTTAAAATGCTATCTAATTACTCAAAGTCTAGATAAGGTTGTACCTTTGTCCCTTCCAATAAAAATCTTATCTATTGAGTCTTTTCAGCCAAGATAAATTTTCAGTAAACTTGACATCCTCTAATACAACATTATCTGTGCTGCCATAGTGAACTCTATACATACTGCATTTTAATTATTTATCTACTAGGGTGGAGTCTCGAACAACATAAACAGTTACATCAATTTTTTTACTTTAGACCTTCAACACTGAAAAACTTGCTTTCATTTCAATAGTTAACAGGATATAACTTTAAAAGAATGCATTATATCATGAAACACATTGAACAAAAAAGTAGACAGTAAAAACAGGAAACATTTATATTAGACTATATATATATATTAACTCTATAACTGTATAAGAATATTTTTATTTAGCTGAGGTACCCGTTGTTGATGAAAAAATTGTTTGCTGATCAGCTTTAACATAATCAGTGAAAAGGTAGAATGGCTAAAGATTAAGATTTGTCTTAAAATGACACCAGCAATTTAAAAATCACTTCTAATTCAGCACTGTTATTTTTTAATTAATATCTCTTGTTTTTGTTTACACTGAGAAAGTCTTATTTTAAAGTACATTATTAAATCCTGTTTAGGAACATAACTGTTCATAACGTCGCTTTTACTCAACATTTTAGCGCAAAATATTGGGCTCCCAATTCGCTCTCTTCCTCATATTTATGAAGCTTATCTCAGGCCAACACCTATGGACCTATAAAGCTTATCTCATGCTACTGAACCTAAGTGAGCTGCTGGTATTCTGTTATTCAGTGATCCACCATGCCTATTTTGAATAAAAGGTATTTATTGGTATATTATGTAATGAAGACTACAGCAGGGGCCAGAGCTTTCTCTTACAAAGTGCCATAGTTGGAATAGGCCTCCAGTTAATGTAGTGATGTTCTCATTGTTTAAGTCTAGGCGGAACCTTTATTTTGTATTTAAGCTTCCTGGATTGTTTTTCTTAGATATAGGAGCAAATCTTGAAAGGTCATGGTCATATGGGTTTTGATTAACTGTAAAGATGTCGCTCCCCATTCCTACATGTTCACTCAGGTTTGTTGATGGTGAAGTGGTTTGCAACTTTACTGTATGTACCAGGGAGTCGTCCTGTTTGTGTTTTCTTCTGGCTCTCCTTTTTAGTTTGCAGTCCTGTTTGAAGTCCCCGCCGGCACACTAAAGTATATAGACTTATAGAATGTAATTTTCTTACAATTACATTTTCTTAAAATTTCTTTTCCTATAGGATGTCAAATTCATATCGACAAATGGGGCCATTTATTGCTAGAAGCCATATAAACTGGTTCCAGTATCACAATGAGGTGAATGCTTTTAAGAATATACATACATGCAAAAACTAATTCTACTCTCATTTGACAAATGAATTGTGTGTTAAAGAGTCAGAGTTCAGCATTGCAGAGCTGCTTTTATTCCTGTTACATCACATTTAGAAAGGTATACCTTCACAAAGTGTCAGAAGTGCACAGGAAGATTTTAGAATGTGACTTAAAACGTATAATTATGAGGCGCCGTATAGGGCTTAAATCAAACTTCACTCATGCACACACATATGAAACACTTGCATACACATATATGAAACAGTCACACATACATATATACTCTGCTAACTGCTCACACAACTACATATGAAATCCGCGCACACACACCTATGAGACGCGCGCACATATATGCAAACTCTCCGCGCGCACACACCTATGAGACGCACGCACACACACACACACATATGAGACGCACGCACATACACAGTGGCGGTTTTAGGCATGGGCGAACTGGGAGGCATTTTTTCACGGCGGCACATGGGGGGGGGGTTATATCTGACCTTGGTGCGGCGGCGCCCCTGTGCAAGTTTGCTGAAACGGTGCCGCACTGAAGCTGTGTGAAGTGGAGAGGAGAGCGGAGGGGAGGGAAGGGAAGGGGAGGGGCCGCGGGGGAAAGTTCACCTCTCCCAAAAGGAGGGGAAATCCATCCAGTGATGGGCTAAACACCTTGACTTTCTTACAAATAGCGGCGCACATTTCATTTACAATATTATAAACACAGAGCTATAATTGATTTAATTTAGTTTTTTGCAAAATTGTGTGAAATGACTAATAAAAATGGTAAGAAAACGAATAAATGATTATGTGGAGGTGAATTGGTTTAGTCCAGACATCTAGTTGTGAGTGACATTAGGGGGAGGGGGGGGGGTCAGTTGATTGTCGATTTCACAATAAACAGCGATGGTGGGAAAAAGGCCAAAGCTGTCAGGTTCCCAATTTCGAAAAAAGAGAAAAGAAGAAGAGGAGAAACGAGCAAAAGATAAAGGTATGCAACAACGTTCTCTCTGTATGGTTACTGTATCACGTAATGAAGTTCTAATGATGATTAGTGTAATAACGTTAGGTTTGTTAGCCGTCTTGCTGGCCTAGTCTTGCAGATGAGGAGCTGGCAGAGCAGTGCAATACACCAGGCACCACACTGCACTTTGGAGGACTGTCTGATTTGGACAGTAGAGAGCTTGTGCAGGAAATCAAGAACTTCCATCCCCTGCCATCAAAAACCATGACCCTCCTTGAGCTCATCACTTTTATTCATGAAAAGCATCTATCGGAGATCTACCCCAACTTTTGGACTGCTCTCGGGATCGCACTTACTCTGCCAGTGGCTCAGAGAGGAGCTTTTCAAAACTGAAGTTGATCAAGTCATATCTGAGATCAACCATGTCTCAAGAACGGCTCACTGGCCTTGCTATCATCAGTATCGATCACTCAATATGGGAGCAGGTCTTGTACAATGACATTATTGATGATTTTGCAACAAGGAAGGCCAGCAAGGTCAAATTTTAGTTTCTGGGTTTTTTTTTTTTTTTTTTTGTGTGTGTGTTGTTTCAAGTTCAGTGCTATAATTATATTTTTCTGGAGTGTGGTGTGCTTTTTAGATTATTTATTTATTTACACAATATTTAACTATATTTTATCAGTATTTTATTCTTAATAAAAGTAATATGTAAAAGACAATATATTTATTTAAGTTCCAAGATTTTTTTGTGATATTGTAAGTTTTGAGTGATTTGTGCAATAAAACAACATTGTTTCTGCAATATTATGATTTCGTGTAATTTTTTTAATTGTGTGGGGGGAGGGGAGGGGGGGCACCCAGAGGCGCTCTCGCCCAGGGAGTAAATCAGTGTAGAACCGCCACTGTGTAGCAAGCACAGTAGTGTAGTGGATAGCACTGTTGCCTTGAACCTCCAGGGTCTGGGTTTGATTCCTGGCCAAGATTGAACCAAAAATATATTAAAATCTATAAAATATACAGTATAATGAGTGCAATCCTGTACAACCAGAAACATAGCTCCTGTTTTTTTTTTTTTATATGGTAAACAACCACAGCTGCCATTTTTTTACCGTAAAATTTACGTTTTATTTTTTACAGTGCAATAACGGTGCTACCGTATTTTTTACGGTAAAATTCTGGCAACACAGCTGCCAGTTTTTTTACCATAAAATTTACGATTTATTTTTTACAGTGTGGTTTCAGTATAAATACATGCATTTAATAAAATCAATGTAAATTATATTTTTGTATACATAAATCAAAAATGTTGTTTTTTCTAAAATATTTGTTTATGTATTTGTTTCATTATTGGGAATTTGGTAACAATATAATTAATGTTAGCAGTGAAACATAATTTATTGTTATGCTAAACATAAGCGTTAGCGGTGCTAATAGAGCAATTGTTTCCGAAGAGATTATGAAAGTGCACGGGCTGGCCATAATTTTCCATTAAGCTGAGATACAAAATGAACCTGGAATGGGGTAGAATTTTTTTTTCAAAAACATAAACAAATTAGCAAAACCATTAGCATAAAAATACCTAGGTTTGGGGTTTTCCTTGTGCCACCGCAAGGCCAGGTTGGTTGCCTAGGTTTCTTTGCGTGCTGGGTCCCATGCATGGCAGGATATGGTAGGTGTTCTGGAGCCTCTCTATCATGACCAGTATTTATTTTTTTCCGTGAGTTTGCTGCATTGGCTTTTCTGTGGGATAGAACCAGACCAGTGGCGGTTCCACACTGATTTCCTCCCTGGGCGAGACCGCCTCTGGGCGCCCCCCGCCCCACCCCCCTTCCCCTCCGCCGCACACAATGAAAAAAAATTACACAAAATCATAATATTGTAGAAACAATGTTGTTTTATTGCACAAATCACTCAATAATCACAAAACAATATCACAAAAAATCTTGGAACTTAAATAAATTTACTGTCATTTATATATTACTTTTATTAAGTAGAAAATACTGATAAAATATAGTTAAATATTGTGTAAATAAATAAATAATCTAAAAAGCACACCACACAAATATAATTATAACACTGAACTTGAAACAACAACAAAAAAAAACAGAAACTAAAATCTGACATTTCTGGCCTTCCTTGATGCAAAATCATCAATAATGTTATTGTACAAGACCTGCTCCCATATTGAGTGATCGATACTGATGATAGCGAGGCCAGAGAGCCGTTCTTGAGACATGGTTGATCTCAGATATGACTTGATCAACTTCAGTTTTGAAAAGCTCCTCTCTGAGCCACAGTCACTGGCAGAGTAAGTGCGATCCTGAGAGCAGTCCAAAAGTTGGGGTAGATCTCCGATAGATGCTTTTCATGAGTAAAAGTGATGAGCTCAAGGAACGTCATGGTTTTTGATGGCAGGGGAGGGAAGTTCTTTCTCCTCTTCTTACCACCCCCTAATGTTGTTCAGGTCACCTGCCTGTTGTCATAATGTCACGGCTGAGCCGTGTATACTGCCATAGTAACTCACCAGTGTTTATGCTTAGCTTCATTTTAAAAACCAGAATTGATGGAAATAAGCCTGGCTTGTCATTCACGGAAAAACCACAACACATTTTACAGGAAATTTGTTTGTTACTTAGCAAATAACAAACACCAAGCAAAAAACAGGAGTGGCCCCTGTGGGACATGGACAATGGACAATGCTTCCAAGCAACACCCTTTACATCTAGAACAAGCTAGAAACTTTGCCCACAAGAATGATGTCATAATGTACCTTGTGACTTTTGTTGGAAAATCCTGACATGCATGGACACACAAACAATATGTTTTTTTAGAGCTTTTATAACCTATATAATTAAACTATAATAAACCTTTATAGTCTATCTCAGATTATAGGTGGCCAGGACAGTCTCCTAGGATTTAAGTGCATGAGGTTTATTACCAAGTATATCTACAGTACATCCAGAATTCATAACCAGGAAACAGGTCAGGGGAAAACACAGAAAGATCACAGTTCAAAAGTCAGTTTGCATAATTGTAGTCAACAGGTCAGGCCTTTTACATGTTATGTAATGTAAAATAGGTAGGGTTTAGAACAGGGGTGTCCAAATCCAGTCCTGGAGGGCCAGTGTCCAACACAGTTTGGTGCTTCTTCTTCTCAAACACAGCTGATTTAACTAATCTGTTAATGACTAGGTTCAGTGGGTGTGTTTAGGTGTTGGTGAATTACAAACTGTGCTGGTCAGTGGCCCTCCAGGACTGGATTTGGACACCCCTGGTTTAGAGGTTAGCATAAATGACTGTGTGCATCATGTATACTCTTGACCACGACTGTACTTTGATTGTACTCCAGGCAGTGTAACTATTCTTCCTGTACCACTTTGATTGCCAGAAATGATCATTTTCTGATGCAATAATCCTGCTAGCCTGGAGCTACTGTAATGTCCTGGAGAGAAATTTTGCAGTTACCGTTGCCCTGACCAGTATTGATCTGATATCTTTTTTAGAACCATCAACTTTGTCCATGCTTAGAGACATGAGTTTTGAGTGTTGAAAGTACCACTCAAAACACATTCCTGTATGTTTCTGATTTATATTTGACAGCCTGTTTGGTTTACAGGAGACTTTTTTTCTCTGGCTTCCTAAAGGGAATTTTATTAGATTTCAATTATATATCATATATCGGGCAACTCTGAGCAAACCTATACCTAAAGTATATCCAGAAGGCCTCAGTAGAACCTCAGGCTCTTAGAGGAAGCGCAGGCTCCCAGCTCAGTTTAAAGAAGTTACCGGCACTGAGGTAAGCGGCAGAGACATGATCTATTCAAATAACCTTGATAAGAAAGATATAAAAATAATACAACCTAATGTAATGTCTAAAACTAACATTATAGTATATATACAGTATATATACAATGTATATATATATATGTTTTTATTGGATAACTATATAACATGTAAAACTTTAAAACATAACCGAACAATGACCCAGGCACACCACTGTGAGAAATGAGGAACTTCATCTCATGCAGACATCGCATCATGGAAAAGTACCTTGACTATAAAAACAGACTCAAGCCTGGAAAACACAGATTAACAGAAATGCTTAGGACAGTACAATAACTTTCAGTTCTGTTTTTTGCTGTACACAGAATACAGATGGCCAGACTTCGCCTTTTAGTAAAGACACTTATTATTCTGATCAATAATTGATCAGGATCAGAGAATCAGTAGGAAGAAATATCATTCCTCAGTCTTATTCAGTCTTTTTTTTTTATTCTTAACTGGGAAACTTTTGGGTCAGGGTAAAAAAATCAAGAAAATTTTAAGTTAATAACATCCCAAGTTAAGAAAATTAAACAAAACTTGGTATTAAAAAGTATTACAAAAAGAGAGAGAGAAAAGTATCACAAACTAACTCACCAACACATAAAAAATACAGTAAATCCATACAAAAGTACAACTGTTACCACAATATTAGTGGTAATAATTACAGCCTAATCTCACTATTGATTATTAATTCTTGGTCAATTACGTTAACAGCTGATTTTACTGATAATCCCAAAAGCAAAATATAATTATAACATTATCATGATACATATCAAAACTTAATAAAAATAATAAACATAATAAACATAAAATTAATGCAACCAAATCAAATATCTGTCTAACAACAGTCAAGATATTACCTAATATAACAAAGCTAAGTGCAATCATGATTAAATGTAATAATCATAATAATAATAATCTTAATAATAAACTCCCTATTGCACATATATATGTAAACTTCAATGGGTTCAGATTTAATTTTCTACACAGTTCCCTTGTGATAGAGGTGATGGCCAAGCCCATTTCATGCCAAACTTGTTTGTGGCAAAGTAAAAGAAAAGTACGACAAAAATTGTCAGAGGTAATTAGGTTTTTTATTGCTTTCATAATTTACTTTATAATGCAATAAAAATGTTATCTAGGATTCACCCTCCTGAATTATATAATGTTTGATCTAACACCATGTACTGTATCACCTGTTCCTAGGCAGCTTAGCTGGATTTGCTTAACCAGACTTTTTATTTCATAAATTATAAAATTATATAAAATTATTTAAATATGTAGTTTTGCAGTTTTAATTTGTTCAAGCTGAACTATTTTAAAATAATTTGTTAATTTAAAAAAAAATGAATAGCTTTAATAATTTTAGTTTGCCCTTACCCTGGCTTGCCTTTCTTAGTCTAGTCCTTTGTTTTATTTCGCTAGTTTTGTTCCCTTCACTGCTGTTAATTTATTTGGTAGTGCTTTATTACAATTTGCACTTGCATCTGCATCCTGGATTTGTTACAGCTGATAACTTATTTAACGGAATATTGTTCATATTTTGATAGCTTTTGTAATGTCTCTTGTTCTCTTAGAATTTCGTAGATTAAGAATTTCACATAATGAATGAAGGTTAGACAGAGCAATGATTTGACCACATTTGAACTTCAAAAATAAAATTCCATGTTGGCGTAATAACTTATCTACTTGTTGATGAAACCCACTGGTTCATGGATTTCCTGCAGGTACTGCAGGTTCCCTAAATAGTCCAGTGACAGTAAACCACCTTTGATATTAAATTAGCTTTAACCTTTTATATTGAATTTGTGCCTATTAATATTGTTTATGGACTTCCCGAGTGAATGTCTGGGCCCCTAAGAAGATGTGTAATGGTGAAAGAAGAATTTGTATTCTCAAGACAATCTAAAATTAATGAGTCAAGTCTGAGGATGCGTGGAACGATGGTGCAGTAGTTTGCCCGGTGGCCCCGCATCTTGTATCTGCATGGAGTTTCTATGTTCTCTCCGTGTTTAATGGGTTTTCTCCAGCTACTCTGGTTTTCTCCCATAGTCCAGGGATATGCCACGGTAGGCCTGACTCGGTGTGTGCTTTTAAGGAAAACACTAGTATTCTTGACTTAAAAGAACAGTGAGCCGTAACACAACAAGGTTGGCATCTGGTGTGACTTAAAACTTTTGCATTGGAAATACTGCTTTTATTATCTATGCACATTTACATCACTCACCACATGTAGTGCACTGCTTGATGATAAGAAGCTCCCAGACCTTGCTGTTTCCATAATGCTGCATTGTCCATTTATTATTATTATTATTATTTTTTTTTTTTACATTTGTTACTGTTACACTAGTTTCACGTCATTGGCTGTTTTAGAAATTTACATTACACATACATTATCTCAAAATGGCACATTCTCATTCTGTGACGCTGGCTCTATTTACACAACCTCACCTCTGTACATACTAAGCCAGTGCCATTAGGGCAATGTTGTTGTCATGATGGGGTTTACATGATCTGCAACAATGTTAAGAGAGGTGGTATTCATCAAATTAATACCTAAATTAAGGTAGCCAATGGTTTTACAGCAGAACATTGTCCATTGTCACACTGGCTTTCATGGTTTACCATCTTCATCACATAGCGCATCTCTTTCCCATGATATAAAAAAAAAAATATATATATATATATATGATTCATCAGATCTGGACACCTTCTTACATTGCTACATGGTCTAGTTCTGCTGCTCATGTGTAGATAGGTGCTGAGCAGGGGTCAGCGTGGACATTCTGATTCGTATGATGCTACACTGCACCATATACGTTTTTGAGTAATTTGTGCTATACTGTGAGAAATGATATGTTTACATTAAACATGCAGTTTTTTTTTTTTTTTTGCACTGTAAACTGTTGTGTCAATGCTTCCAGAAACCTTTTTTTCTTGTTAAAAAAAATAATAAAACAGGAAAATAATGAGAACTACTTCCTTTTTGGGGCTCTGAAATAACAAATTGTGAACCATGTACAAGAATGTGTCATCTGTGAGCTAACTCTGGTGAAGTGTGAACTTGCACAACACTGTAGGATTAGATCACGGCTGACCTTTGCTCCCCACATACATCAATACATCATTTGGTTCTGTTCACTGGTTGCCATACATGGACCACTTTTGGTAACACATTAATCCAACACATTAACTGAGAATTCATTGTTCACTTGCTGCCTAATACTGTATGCCAGTAATAAAACATTTACTGTTATTTACTTTCCGGTCTGTGTAGCAACACTAATCTGCTTTGATGGTCAGATAAGACGTGACGGTGTTTTATTTGAAGAGAGGTTTTTTGTTTTTCTCAATTTAGTCATCTCTTCTGTGTATTATGCATCTAAGCATCCGCTGACCCCACTCTGTGATTTTACACTTCGTGGGTAAGTTTCTGTCGTTTCCAATCTTTAAACTTTGTCATAATACCACTAACAGTTGGCTGTGGAATATTTAGTAGCGAGGAAATTTCATGACCGGACACATTGCACAGGTGGCTTCCTATCACGGTACCACGCTTGAATTGACTGAGCTCCTGAGACTGACCCATTCTTTCATAAATGTTTGTAGGAGCAGTCTTCCTGCCTAGGTGCTTGATTTTATCACCTGTAAACATAGAAGTCATTGGAACGAATTTCAATGGAACCGCATCAGAGTGCAGTGGACAAAGATGCGTCTTTTCAAAAAGTCTTGGTTTGCCTGCTTGTTGTGCACCAAGGTTTGGCTGACAGTGTTCACATTTATTCAAGTAATTGAACAACTGTCCCAGAGTTCATTTTAATGAACCAAACATATCATGTGAGGACACCCTTTATTTCGGAATCTCTGCACAAAAGTGTTTAAAACTAGCGAATTACACTACAGCATACTACAGACGTCTTTTTGACTCTATGTCCAGTCGGATTCAGGTTGTGTAGAATGAACGACTCCATACTAAATATTAGCAGCATAAAATAACAAATTATTGTTATTCTTTTTTATTATTATTATTAAAGGGGAATGCCATTAAAACATTGAAGTTCACTTTTTTTCTCAATACATTTGGACACAACCTTTGGACACAACACGATGATCTAAAGAGGTGGGTTAGCATAGAATGTTAAAGTTAGTTCGACGCTCCAGATCACTGGGTGGCGATAATGCACAAAATGTTTTTTTTTTTCCGAACACCGCAAAAAAACAATGAAGAAGACGACGGCGAAGAAGAAGAAGGAGGCGGTTCCTTGATGTGTTTGGGGTAAATCCTGTTGTTAAACCGTTAGCCTAGCATGCTAGCTGGCTAGTTATTACATGTATAATGTAAGTACAATAACAGAGCGTGTATATGTTTTTATTGTTGTATTGTATTTTTTTCGTATATAACCTTAACTGTATTGTCTTGAGACAGCGTTGAACACTTTTGTAAATAATTACGGCTTTGAAAATGGTTTTAATCCACACGCGATGCTAAATGTGTGAGAGCAGAACCAGATTAGCGGTGTTGCTGTGTTTAAGTCGCTCTGTGTCCAGGTGACGCTTTCTCCCTCTCTAGGTGAACTACATAGGGCGTAATAATAGCTTGTACACCTCAGTTATCCTCTGCACACACAGAGGAAAATGTCCCTGCAAGTCCCAGTTTGACTTGAAATCCCCTCGGGTATTATTTTTTTGTTCTATAATTCTCAAGTATATGAGATGTTTGTATTTGTAAAAGTTGCATGTGGCATGAATGTATTATTACAAATACAGTAGTTAATATCGTTTGCCACTCAGTTGGTTTAAATTGAGTTTTGTAGATCCCAAAAATCATCACAATGCACAAAGTTTTTGAGGACTGATCTGACTGATTCTGTGGTTTGACTTCTGCTGTAATTTTTGCTCTTGTGCTGTGGCACCTCAATTCTTCTCTCAGGCCGAGCTCCACTTCAGTAAACCGAAAAAAAAAGTCTTAACTTTGACATATGACATGAAACACTAGATATAAAGCATTATACTTGATTCTTTTACCAAATATATAATATTATAAAGAAATATCAGCTACATACCTTTTTATCTTTTTCTTTACAAACTATTTCATGCAAAGGAGCAATTTAGCACAAATTATCCACCTCCTGGCATGTTTTTGGGAGGAGAGAGAAAACCAGAGAACCATGCGAAAATACCATGACATCCCCCAAACCCCTAAATAGATTCATGATTCTTTCATGTGGCATTTTATGCATCGCCACATTGACTGCAAAAAGTTCTATTTCTTTTTATTATTATTATTATTATTATTATTATTATTATTTAAAAAATAATTCATACATGTTTGCATTTGAGGTTGTGTACTGGTTAGCATTGTCACCTTGCACTTGGTCTGGTTTTGATTCCTGTCTTGGCTCTGTCTATATGGAGTTTGCATGTTCTCCCTGTGCCACACAGTCCAAAGACATGCAGATTCGGCTACGTGGCATTTCCAGATTGCACAAGTGTGTGTGCCAGCCATATATTGGTACCATGCCCAGGGTGTACCCTGCTTCATGCTCCCTGTGACCCAGTACAAGATAAACAGTATAGAGGATGAATGAATGAATGAATGAATGAATGCATTTGATGTGGTAAATGTTGCAATTCCTTTATAATCCTGCACTCTAATCTGTTCAGATATTGGTAAGCAGCATAGCATCCTGTGTGCTCTAAGCAAGTTATTTGCTAAGTTTGTTTATAACTAACAAAATCTTACAGAATAACAATACAAATCAAATCAGCACTTGGTTTGAAACTTCTTATTGTCAGTGGTCACATTTGTAAAAAGAAAAATTAGAAGCATACAGTATGTCACAAAAGTGAGTACACCCCTCACATCTCTGCAAATATTTAGTTATATCTTTTCATAGGACAACACTGCATAAATTACTCTTTGACACAATGAAAAGTAGTCAGTGTAAAGTTTGTATAGCAGTGTAAATTTATTGTCCCCTCAAAATAACTAAAAATACAGCCAATAATAGCTGAACCCCTGGCAACAAAAGTGAGTACTGTAAAAGTGTATAAAGAGACTTTATAGCTACCATTACGGTGGCTAGTCTAATTCTGCTGGATCTTTGTTTTTTTTCTTCTAACATACTCACACTACATACAATATGTAGCACACACTGAACAAATTGTGTGTATTTTTAACAGCTTTAATATGATGACAAATAACTGGTCTAATAACTGGCCAAATGTTTTAATCTTTTTTTTTTTGTTTCTGAAAACTTCACATGTATGCAATACTTGTGTACTTATGTAAGCACTAAGACAAAGTGACAACTGGTGCACAAAGTCCACCACAATAGTTCCAGTAATAGATGAGTCAGTGACTGAAAAGTTTGGATAGTTTCCAAAGGATAATCCACCCTAATCCATGTGTAATAAATTCCATGTCTTTTCCCATGCAGACTGTGAAGACTTCGGGCCCAGTAATGATGGCAGATGACATTCTGTTCGAGTTTCTTCACATGGAAATGGTGTCTCATATTTACACAGAGCAGTTGACCCGGGAGGATATAGAAAAGGCATATTTATACTTGTATCTATACCTTTTTATAAAGGTTTATTATCCAGCTGCATGCATGTAGCTACAAAATTATACACAGTTTTGCTCTGTTTCATTGAACTCTTAATGACCAAAAGCATGTTGTAGTGACTAGTGTGAATATGAAAGTCCACTAAATGTGTCCTGATCTTGTATTACTACATTTAAGCATTTACAAAAAAAAAGTCTTAGTACATATATCAAAACACAGGGCAAAAACAGAAGAGAAGAGAAATAATGTTCGTCATGCCGTTTTGGCCTCCAGATCCACAGTTTTACTCTGGACTGACATAGTTTAGAATTTCTTCATTAAAATACAAGACGGCATCGAATAGTTGACTACTTGTCTCAGTGAAAGTAAACTTTATTTTGTGAAATAATATAAACAGCATGCATTTTAGTAAGTAATTAAGGTCTAACTCTGCTTTCTTGTTATTTCTTTTTTACTTTAATTTATTTTTTAAAGGACAGAGTAACGTGTGTGTCTGTATTAGAGGGAATGGGCTTCAGAGTGGGACAAGGCCTAATCGAAAGGTAAAACATACTTGCATTGCATGTTTTTTTGGCAATTAAATATTTCTATTAGAATTTAGGAAATGAACATTTTGTCCAGCAGGTGGCATCATGATAAAAATAAAGAGTGTATGGTGCTGTTTATGGTCTCAACTGTGCACCCTGGCCTGGCTTTGCATGTGTACTATCAGACAGGATGTATCAAGAGAAATACTTTATTTTCCTTCTTCTTTCCTGAAATAATGTTATGTTATACTGTTAAAAAGGTTTACAAAAGACTGCCCCTCCTTTAAAGATGACCTGGACATTATGAAGTTCATCTGCAAAGACTTTTGGAACGGTATCTTCAGAAAACAAATTGACAACTTGAGAACCAACCATCAGGTATGACATTAAACTGGATATGTATCAAAATCCATACTGTGTGTGAGAACCAGTCTTTAAAGAATTGAATCTAATGTTTAATTTTTGCCTGCCAGGGAACGTATGTTCTACAGGACAACAAGTTTGCACTGTTGACTCAGTTTTCCTGCAGGACGCAACAGCTTGAAGAATCCTCTAAAGTAAGTTCTATTATTGTAGTAATCGCAAAATGTTTTAGAGGATATTGTCAATACATTTAATAGTGAATTTAAAGAAAACCCTTCTCGTGTATGTTTAGTATTTGGCGTACACATGTGGTTTAATTAGAGGAGCGTTATCTAACCTGGGCTTGGAAAGTGTGGTAACTGCTGAGGTTTCCTTATTGCCATCATGTGAGTATCGTCTTTTATTGGTCATCTGTTTTTTGGCAGTTTATGAGATGTATAAAATCAATATATACTAATTAAAACTAAATAACAAAATATCTTATTTATCTATTCTAGTTTTCTGTGTAATAATAATAATAATACATTTTAAAAAAGTTTCTTTAATAACAAGCTTTTTAAATGCAAACATTTTATTGCATTTGTTATTGTTATTATGTTGCATGTTTTGTTACGCTGCCTGCCCCCCCCCCCCCCCCTAAAAAAAAACATTTTTATTCAGTCACTCTTAGCTTTGCTTACCGCATGCAATGTAATGGCAATTTATTTGTGAAAATGATTCCTTATGCTACCAGACACACTGTTTCACAATCTTTCGGAGTATGCCTGTTCCCTCAAGGAAGGAAAATTCCACTAATGTAATACCCTGCTCATTCTGGTCATCAAGTGACTTAGTTTTATTGCCATATAACATTGCTGTGGCTAGATCTGACCAACTGAAGGAACCCCAGATCATAACGCTGTACAGGCTTGTACAGTGGGCACTATGCATGATTGGTGGGTCGCTTCATGCGCTTGCCTTCCTTTTCGCTCTGGAACAGGGTCAATCTGGACTCGTTATGCCTTTTTTTTTTTTTCATAAAGTCAAATCTTTATGCTCCTTAGAAAACCAAAACCTTTTTTTTTCTGATTAAGAAGTGTTTTTTTTTTTTATGGCCGTAAAGCTGTATAGTGCCAATCATGTCAGTTCTCTTCACATTGTGTGTGCGTGTGCGGGCGGAAATGCCTTTACTTTCACTGTTGAATATAGCTCTGATTTCTACTGTCCATTTTTTTTTAAATGATGCAACCTTACCAAATCTTTACGTGATTTCCATTCATGTTTTTTTTTTTTTTTCCCGACTACATTTTTTCCGCACAAATGGTTCAGCACTCTCCATCCAGGTTTTAACAATGTGTTGGGCAGGTCTGAACCCAATTTGGTGATGTATTTATTGGCTAGGCAGTCTATGTTACATATGTTCTGTATTATATATGTTTTATTACTCTTACTGTTTTGTCTATTTTAATAGCTTTTTTTTTTTTTTTTGCTTTCAGGCAAATTTCAAGTTGTGATCCAGAAAACCTAAAATGGGCCTGTCTGTCCAAATGCTCTGAATGTAATAACATGGATCCTTAATGTTTACAAAGAACAGGGTGTTTATGGCACTTATTACTTCAGACAGGGTTACAGTCAAGTCTCTTACACCAGCTGATGCATTCAGAGTTATAAAGCTGGTAATCAAATGACTTGATGCAAGAAATGGTACTTGAACTTTGCTTATCATATATAAAATTTAGATTTGTGGAAAAACAATACACACCATTTGTGCCGCATTTCTATTTTGATTCAGGATATACAGATATAACTACAGATATACAATAAGAGGTACTGCTATTTTGATAATAAGTGATCAAATGTACTGGCATGCAGTAAAACATTTGTCTAAGGTAATTTACTGAATTTTCTTACTTAAAGCTAAACACAGCACTTCTCAGCATAATGTGTAGAATGTAGTCATATCTACCTCTTTTCTACAAAAAACATTTGCAGTGAAAATGCCGCAGTTTACTAAAACTTTACAAATAGTGTGTTGTTGAAGGAAAATTGTTGCAATTATTTATTAAACAAGTACAATCTTAAATATTGTACAAGTTACATTAATTATTTTTTTACATAGAAATGTGAAAGCCCGTAAAAACTGTAAGCACACTGTGATGACCTAATTTTTGATTTCGTGTACATTTCAGCAAATATTGTGTAGCAACATTTTTTATTATTATTTTTATTGTATAATTTGTTAAATTATTCCAGGTAAATGAATTTCATTTACAATATTGTAGTTAAAAGAAACAAGAAACGATTGTTCAAATGTATTGTACACTGGAGCTGGGTTAACATGAACACACAGACTCCACAATATGCAAGCTCTTTGTGAAGTGTGTTTTTCAACCCGAGCTCCAGCTGTCAGATGCACCTCCCTTCATTAAACGATTCTTCAACGATTTTCATGCTGTTTGTTGTGTTAAATAATTTTAGATTATTTTGGATCTCTGCAACTTTTATAAGGGAAATCGATTTGTTCTGTATTGTTAAAAGAATGAATAACAGCAGGTCTGGGCTTAACTTACTATTCAGACACACATGAATATCATAGTATCTTCTCTCAATTTCCACTAAATATACAATTCAAACAAAAACATTTTTTTTTTTTTTTTGCGCGCACACACACACACACACACACACACACACACACACAAAGATATACAGTTTACATGTCATAGTTTTAATCTGACATAGTCATTCTAGGTATTATTTACAAGTATGTCTTTAAATTTTAATGTAATGTTTTTGAGGTCAAAATGCACACTGTACATATGATTTGATATGGAATATACTATAAAATGAGAAGGTTTGAGGTCAGACTCTGTTCTGATTTTGCACATTCCTGCTGTTGAATGATCCTGAAGTGATAGTCTCCATCTTCCATGACCTGTCTCAGCTATCTGATGCTCACGACAGACACAAGCAATTTGTTGAATGATCATGCCAGCTTGTTTGCAGTACGCCCACTGAACATTTACCAGTTGTTTGCTTCTGGACAATATTAACTGTGTTTATGTTGTCCAAACCCTTGGTGTAGGGAGGCCAGTTATTAAGCTTAGCTTAGCTATGGATATCTAGGCTGTTCTGACTGGTCCTAAAAGACCCCCAGACACAACTTGTGTTATATATTAATCAGTATTAATTAAGTATATACAGTAATTCACAGTTCTATTTGATGTACAACAGTATCTGCTTTTCACGTTGCTTTAACCTCAATGATATTTTATAGATTACCAATGAACAATAAAACATTTCTATGTTTCATAATCAAATTACATGTAATATTAGTAATCCCTGTATAGTCATGTGTTTATTAGCAAAACATTGATGGGTTAAATAATGACATCAAGAACATGAATCAAAGACACTCCTAAATGAGCAATTAACATAACTGTATACAGTATACACAAGTCATGGGCAAACCCTTGATGAAGATGTTTCTCTTCTCTGCTGCACTAATGAATGAAATTGAAACTTTTTTTTTTTTTTTTTTTTTTTTTAACGACAATGTTCAGGGCTCAGTCCTCTCTTTCTCCACCCCCAACCCTTTCTCGTTCCCTCTTCTAGTGTCAGAGTAGGATTAATGGAAGTATGGGAACTTGAGGCGTAGACGAGCTGCAGCTGGTCCATCAATGCATTGAACAGAACACCAAATCCCCTCCATTACAATCCACTGGCCTAAGTGCTGTAGTTTTACTGTGCAGCCTTCACAGGCTTTCTCCATCCAGCATTCCAGAGTGCGCTGGAGTCATGACTTATGTAAGCCATTTGGGGAATGTCAGGGCGCCATGAGTTTTTCATCTCATATGTTGTAAAACACATTTTAAGGGCAGTTACAATTAAGCTATCATCAAGCGTGGATATTTGTGTCCTTTGTGAAATACTGTGAAAAGTTTACATATTTTAATTTCAATCAGTAAACATTGTGTCCAGCAAATGCTTTTGTTTGTCATTCTGCAAAACGAATGTGTCAAAATGGCAAATGAGTGTTATACATGTACGACTACTGTTTAAAATGTTTGTTTTTTTTTATTATAAAAAGGGAATAATATTTTAAATTATTTGTATTATTTTGCATTTGTGTGGGGAAAAAAAAGAAAATGTTTAAATCTTAGATTTTTTTTTAATGAAAAGGAAATTTTCTGCTGTTAAAAAAAGGCTATATTTTCCTAAAAGAAACTGTCCAAGATTCGCAGAGACAAAAGCAAGTGAGACCGAAGCTTTGTAGAAGTGTGCGACAACTAACCATTTAATCTAAAATAATTGATTTTGATTGGTTGGTTGGTTAGTAAGTTTGCTTCAATGGAGGACTGTGAACAGTTTCAAAAGCAAATGGTTGTCATACCCAGCCTTTAATACGATTTGTGTAATATCTTAATAGGCATAAGAAATCAAATGTGCAAAAGTTTTAATGCTAAGTTTCTTTGTGCTTACATTGATAAATGCCAGTCGCCACTAAATTTGCAATCATATTCATGTCACATGGGATTTACATTTACTTAGGCACATGACTAAAGTTCTCACAGAGAATTGGAAATGTCAAAATGATGACTTAAAAAGTGAAACAGCACCTCAAGCAGCATTTGTAATATTTTCCATAAAGACAGCTTAGCATTAAGAATCTCATTAACTCTTGCTCCTTATTTGTCGTAATTAAATGGCCAGTCTTGTCTTACTGTACATTAGTTTAAACTGTACAACATTAACCTGTCACCACATTTGTGGTTTTAATTCAATCAAGTAAATATATGCATAAAATTTATAAAAATGCAACAACAAAAAAGTATATGGTAATTTTCCAAACTATAATAAATACCTAAATGCTCCTTAATAAATATAATATAGTACGTTTGTTCATAGCCAGTTTGATAAATGATGTATATTGACGTTTTGTATTTGTATTTTCTGTGCCGTGCCAATTTACGGCAGATTTCCTTAACTAAACCATACCCTGGCATGTTTTTGTACATGTTCTGGTCTTTTTAGGGTAAATCAGAAAGGATGGCAAATTTCCTCCTGTTGTGTTCACCAACAAATATAAGATGTTTAAGAAAAAAAAAAAAAATTAGGAACCTGTGCGGAGGGGTGGGCAGGTAACGTTGCGTTTCAGAGTGGGATACAATAACTTCTGATTTGCCACTCTTATTTCAAAAGGGCCAGTTTCTTTGTTAGAGATTTGCAATAGCAGGATGTCTGTGGACTTTTGTGCAGTCAGTGAAAGGATTAAGAATTTGAAAAGGAGTTGGGGAAATACCAAAGACTTGTACCTAATCACTTCCCCCTTGTTAATGCCTCCTCTTGATTAAAAGAAGGAAAGAGACCATAGGGGGATATCGAAAGGATTTGAGAGTTAAGAACCTGTTAGGAATAGACCATGTGAGTGAGAGCTATCTCTAAAAATGCTTAGTCTCCTGAGTAGTCAGTTCTGCAGAAATGACTCACGGCTTTCCATATTTCACCACAAAATACTGTGACTATATTCATTTCCCGAACGACCTCGTGTACACAAATAAAATGTCAAATGTTCTCAAGGGAAGCCCTGGTGCTCGAAATACACATGACCTCTCTGTGAAAAGACAGCATTAGTAACTCTTGCCTTATCTATCCCTGTTTACCTAATGAAATGCTGCGTCAGTGGTAATCCGCACATTGGCAGTCACTCAAGCTCACAGAGTTCTTCACAGCTGATTCACATTATGTCACTGCCACTGCAGGCCAATGGGAGGGGGAAAAAAAAACTTTCTTTGTTCACCTCCTTAGTCACTGTGGACCCCCTTCCCTCCTTCTCCCTCCTCCTTTTTATCCCCTTTTCCCCCTCTTGTTCCATTTGGCATCTCCATGGCAATAGGACATTTGTGTAGTGATGGACAGTGTAGTGTCCCTCCTTTTGCCTCATCTTCACTCTCTCCTGTTTCGACCCGTGCAGCCTGGAGATCAGGACCCTTTTGTGTGTCCTTTTCCAATTCTGACTGAATCAACAGGCTTGCTGTTAGTGAGAGCGTAACAGCAGCGGGGTCTGGAAAAGGGCAAAAGGGGGGGCGAGTAGTGACCTATGACCCTGGTGCGTTACCTGCTGTGTATGACCCATGTGTGTCCAGCCTGTGGAGGAGCTTGACTGAATCAGAAGTTGTGTTTTTAATGGATCCCAGCTGGATCTAAGGAGGAAAAAGCCGATCTATCTGTGAACCAATTACAGCACTGAGAACACAGAGACTTTGTTCTGCCTGCTATGATTTCACATCACCAACTCTCAGCCATGCAGAAATGAAAAGGCTTAGATGCAGTAAAACACTATAAACAAAAATCTCATTATTAGTTCTTTTACTCCTGGTCCTCAAGGGTTCTTATTATACATTTTACCCAACAATTCCATTTGCAATAAACCTGCTTTTCCACGTCTCTGTGGAAAAAAATGCCCCTATACTGGTACAAATAGGATAAGGACTATCCATGATGTGTGGACTAACTAAATCCCTGATTTATTGGGGTTAGTGTCAGATTTTTGTATGGGAGAAAGGTATTTGGTAATACGGGCAATATAGATTGCCCCTGGACCAAAACTGGGATCTGATCTAAATGGGTAAGGATAAAAATTTCAAGATGTATTGTTATAGGAAAATTATCAACCTCAGGGTGGCACCACTAAAAAGCAGGATTTGATTCTTTTCCGATCACATCAGATTTTTATTCCTCTTATACGACAGCAATTTGCTAATAATTACAATATTTTATTCATTTTCCGTACCAATTATCAGGTGTAGGGGCCTGACGCCTATCCTGGGCGGCTCAGGACACATGCCAGGGTCGCCGTGGATGTGGTCCCAACCCATCTCAGGGCACAAACCCACACACACTTTCACACCCACACTTACACTATGAACATTTCAAATTTAAAATTAAAATCACATATTCAAATTTTATTTGCCGCATATATAATCACAGTATAATATGAACTGAAATGCTTATACGACTGCTGATGACTTAAAACTAAACATAAAAAATAAGAGTTTTCAGTAAGAATATGAAGTATGAATTAAGACGGGAAAAAAATTACATATTGGAAATATAGAAAAATATATATTTTTAAAAACCTCTTAATTGTAAATTTTACATTATGTCCAAATAATAAAACAAAAAATGTGTGTGTGCCCTGCGATGGATTGGCACCGTGTCCAGGGTGTACCCCGGCTTGTGCTCTAAATCTCATGGGATAGGTGCATCATGATGGGTAGTGAGATTGTTTTTGCGTGAGAAAGCAGAGCAGAGTGTTGAGTCCTATGTGGTGCTATGATTGAGAGTCTGTATAGCCTGTGGGAAGAAGCTTCTCTGCAGTCTCTCCGTGTTGGAGACATTTAGGAAACACCAATCAACCTATACTTTGATATAAAACCCCAAAAGCATGGGGAGAACATACAAACTCCATACAAACAATGTCTAAAATTGTAGTAATGTATAGTTGATGCTGTGAGATTTGATAAAAGACCATTAAATAATGCAACATTTTAATTATAAAAAGAACATATAGACCAGTAACCATACACCCGCTCAACATCATTTTTAGGAATACGATCTTGCTTTATATTACCACTAAGAAAAACATCACGGGAAAGAACTCACTGGGAGAAAGATATTACTGCAGATAAGAAGCAGTATAGAGAACTGGAGAGGGATGTCAGCAGTAGCACCTAAGTGTCTCCATATGTTTCAAGCCATAGCTCATCTGCCTTAACTCTAGTTGATGGGCAACTGGAGGTTTCGGATGAAGTGCTGCCCTTAATGTCCACCCAACCCCCACTTGGTTCATTTGCCTCAGGAGTAACAAATCAGAGCAATATCCAGACTATCTGTCAAGTCCTCTTAAGGAGGAATAAACAATGTGATGATAAGCCTGGGTAACCCAGGCCTGGTCTGGATTCAGGAGTCATCTGCAGGCCAGGTTGCTGAAGTAAAATGGTAGAAGACAAGCAGAGGTTATGGATTGGGTTAAATAATAACAGAACATGAAAGCACTTACCTGGATAAACGAATTGCAGTATCGGTATCTACTAATATCAGTAACTGCTGATTAATCCTGGTTAACTAGTAAGTTTTTGGTCTTCTACAATACTCTGAATGATCTATTTCACCCTCTGTAATCATCTTCAGAATTACTGCATGCTTCATGGAGCATCAAAACAACTGTATCAGTAAGTCAATCCATAAGATGCTATATTCTGTCCATTTAGATGAGGCTTGTTTTTGTTTCCTAAATGTTTCCAAAAAGTCAATGTTGGTCCCAAGCCTGGATAAACTACCATTGCATCAGTAAAGCCATCCGGGATAAAACAGGCCAAACCCAAGTGATCCGCTGTGGTGACTCCAAACAGGAGGAGCTGAAACAGAGAAAAGTATGCCAACCTGCCTTTAACAAAATGTCATTTAAGAGCTTTCAACGTGCCAAACAGTTTGTGTCAGCTTGCTCTGCCATGTTTATATGGGTTTCCCCAAGGATGTCTGGTTTCCTGCCACCGTCCATAAAACATGCAGGTATAACAGTTGGCTGTGCTGAATTGTCTTTATGTGTGAAAGATTTTTTAATTAATCATTTCTTTAATAATAAATATTATTCATTATTTATTTAATTAATTATTTTGTGCTTATGGTATTAGGGTATTTCTGATTTGAACATCTAGTTCAATTTCAAAATATTTGATATAAAGTATATTATATCATTATTAATACATCTCATATAATTACTATAAACTGAAAGAACTCATTTTTGGCATCTTATTTTTAGTAATGATGTTGGGGTATAATGTTATTAATTTAGAACAGCTAAAGCAGAAGTCAATTCAGTAAAATACGCTGCCTGGCCAAAAAAAAAAAAAAAGAAAATTGACATTTCATGGTGCTCATATTCATCAGTTGTAAGTTTATATTTATTTGCAGACATTTTTATTCAATGTTAAATTTTACATATATTTTATACAGATGATTACTCAAATTCTGCACTAACACGCTAAATCTATTTATCAGTATTTCAATAGTTTTTTATTTATGTTATTTTATTTTGTATTTGCACTGATCTATTTTTACTTTTTACTACTCTGCCTTAAATTACCCCATGTGGAATATATATATATATATATATATATATATATATATATATATACAGTACAGACCAAAAGTAAAGAAAAACGAGTAGCCATCATTACTTTAAGAAATGAAGGTCAGTCAGTCCGAAAAATTGGGAAAACTTTGAAAGTGTCCCCAAGTGCAGTAACAAAAACCATCGAGCGCTACAAAGAAACTGGCTCACATGCGGACCGGCCCAGGAAAGGAAGACCGAGAGTCACCTCTGCTGCGGAGGATAAGTTCATCCGAGTCACCAGCCTCAGAAATCGGCGGTTAACAGCAGCTCAGATCAGAGAGCAGGTCAATGTCACACAGAGTTCTAGCAGCAGACACGTCTCTAGAACAACTGTTAAGAGGAGACTGTGTGAATCAGGCCTTCATGAATGAGAAGGTGTGTCCAAACTTTTGGTCTGTACTGTATATATATATATATTTTTTTTTTTTTGTTTTTTTTTCACTGAATAGTCCTTAAATTTTTATTTACCCTGTCTAAATGACTTATTCAGCAGTGACTAACTAACCTCTGGTCAAGTTTTATGTCTATAATAGTATTCAGCCAGCGTTGTGTTTACAGGCTCATGCACTGGATTGGCTTTGTTTTCTTGTTCTTTGTTTGCCTCCATTTCTCACATATGAAATGAGAATCCTATACGTGTGAGTTAAGCTAAGACTAGACGCAATATATGAAAAAAGAATTACTTTTGCTTTTAATGAGTTTTTGTTCAGGCATGTCTTGAATTGCATCCTTTGATACAAGCAAAATACTGTATAATGTTTTGTACCTTTGTACACAATGAATTAAACTTGTAGTTCTGTGTAAACAAGCTTTGTATTTAGTGGCTGTGCTTTTAGTAGGAAATGTAAAGGCATACGTCTTTGTATCTTCCTCCATCTTTCTTTAAGCTAGGCTCAAAAGAGTTGGATCTCAGTTCAAACCCACCCTTTATGAGCGAGTCTGCAGGAGTGAAGCTGTGCTTGCTTTGTTCAGCAAAAAAAAAAAAAAAAAAAACAATGCCAGTGCTCAGGCAGACGCTGGAAGCCAGATCTCCAGGGTTGACCCCATATCTCATTAGAGGAGTTTCTGAAGTTTATTATGAGGGGATGGTTCTGATGGAAGCAAAGGGAGAGAGCTGTACAAGTTGGGGGTGAGCTCGCTCTGTGAGTGTGTGTGTGTGTGTGAGTGTGTGTGTGGGGGCAGTTCTCCATTCCTTTACAGCAAGCAGATGTTCTTCTAGGACCAAAAAGCTCCAGGCACTAAGCGAGGCATTAAACGTTGCAATACCCAAATACGCCCTCAATGAGACTCCAAGCATGAGGGATGTGTAGGGCTTTACCAGCTATTCTAGTGTGCCCACCCCCCACCCACCACCTACTCACCCACCTACCCCATATAAGTACACATTTCCATGCTTCTGAATAGCCATTAAAGAGCCAGCTATAAAGGGGGCCAGCAAGGAGCGGACTTTGAAAGGAAATCTGTACGATCCAGGATAAGATTGGGCCCTTGGTAGGGAGCCTGAAAACAGCACACAATATGCAGTCCTAATAAACATCCTGTGGGACCAGAGCTCTTCTTTTTTTTTTTTTTTTCTTTTTTTTTTTTTTTCCACTGTTCTTCTGGCTTTAATCAAGACAATCTTTTCTTTTTGGGGTTTAGATTTTTGTAGTGTATGTTTGCCACATAGAACACTTAAACCACTTACCTGAACCTTTTTTTTTTATCCCAACAACAGTGTGTGTAAAGGTGCATTTTCATGAGTTGAGAAGCTCAGTCTGTTCTAAACCTCCTTCAGCCACATGCCAGGAACTATCAGTTTGGTCTTGTCTAAAATCGTAATATATTACCTAAAGCACATTGTTCAAGCAAAATGTTTACCAGCAACATTTTGTTGATAAAATTGATGAGAAAAATATGTTATGCCATTTCTAGGGTATGATGTCTGTATTAAGGAACAAAGAGAAAGTTCTCTGGCATGTATTTAATCTCTCATGCAATAAAAAGGGAAGAATATATTATAACCTGGCAGTGCAGTTCAAAGTAGTACTATAAAATGACCTCATAACCATAATACTCCTGTAAAACGCATGAATCTGGCAATAATTCAAATAACAGGTTTACATTAATCTGCTCTCAATATATATATTGATATATATATATATATACACACACATATATATATATATATATATATATATAGATATATATATATATATATATATAGATATATATATATATATATGTTACATGTAACACGTCACACCTGGGGAGACAGTAGCCCTGAACAGCAAGCGCTGATAAGACAACAGAAATTTGAGGAGTGCAGATAATTTTATTTTTATTCATTAAATTTTACTTACCTTTGTGTATATATATATATATAATGTGTTGATTCTGACTGAGGTGGCTCCAAGCTCACTGCACTCATTCCTGTGAACAGTCAAACAGTGAAACACCTGAGCCTTGAAAAGCAATAGATAACTATTCGTGCATTTGTAGAAGAGACACATCTGTCTGTGGGAACCGTCCACACAATCATTCACCAACACCACTTGCACATTACAGGAACTCGGCTGGGAGCCATTGCCACATCGCCCGTACAGACCTGACCTCGCTCCCTTTCAACATGTTTGGGCCGTGATAGGATTGGAGCATTTCAGACGTCAAGCAGGCAGTCTGATCATGACTCCGGTATATTGAGAAAGCTTTCTACATCGATGGTATCCAAGCACTAGTGAAACACTGATATAAGTGCATTAGTGTAGCTGGGGATTATATAGAGACATAAAGGGAGTTTTTACTCTCATAGCTGTTCTGATGTTACTTTTTATCAAAAGTCCCGATTTGACTTGAACGCAACTCATATTGTAGCGGACACACTACACTAATCTATGTGTTATAAAAATAAATTTTGGATTTTAAAGTATCCAGGACATGATCAGTAACGTGACAAAGTGATTTTATTATTTTATTTTTTTTATTGCAAGAAAAGGAAAGTGAGCAGAAAGCATTCCATAATTTAAGCAATGACAGGAACTATAGATGCCATTATTATTATTATTATTATTATTATTATTGTTATTATTGAATTAAACTTTGCATTACTTGGCAAAATATAAAAATTTGGATATTTTGTACTTGGAAAATAATTTCTCTTGGTGTGGTAAAAGTAACTTGTGACATCTCCTAGTCATTATTATTATTATTATTATTATTATTTTATTTTTTTAATACATTATATATAGTTATATATAACAAAGCTAATAGTAAAGCATGCCTGATTTATTTTTAAATGTGATGCCAGGATTTTAATCTTTTATTAATGTTTATATTTTTATGATTATAGTTTTGTCCATTTTGTTTAGTTACACCCACACAAATACTTGCTGTGTGACTTCTCTAATGTCTTTATACTTTTTTTTTTTTTTTTTGCTTTGAGATCATGTCATATTCTTATAGACACCAACCAATGACACCCTTCTGGCGTCTGCTTTGAGCGCTAAAACAATGTGAGTACCATGTTTATATATTGACGATCGTACAGTGTCCTACAATAATGTATTCGATGCACCTACATGGTAGTTTTGTAGGAACTTGCTGTGGTCTTTGCAGGACTTGTTTCCTTTAAGGTAACTGGACACCTGTTGCCCCTAGGACTGGGATTGCTGGCCCCTATCTCCTAAACACACGCTCTCAATCTTCGAACACAAACACACACACTTAGGCACTTAACCTCAGGCAGAAGCAAAACAATGCGGAAGGTTTACCTTTCAGGTTGTCGTAAGTCCAGATCGTTTTGACTTGTCCAAGTGTGGCTGCGTCGCCTGCTCCTAGCTGTGTCAGGACCTGTAAGATTGATGGTCCTACTTGGACCAAAAGGTTAAACACAGTAAATATTACAGCTGTCCAGCGGCATTGGAAAATGCGAGGGTGGATGCTGAAGTTGATGCAGCACCTCCTGGTGGAACACGATGCAAATGTTTAATAATTCTAGTGAATTAAATATCCTGTAAACAGTTTTTGAAATAACATGATGGATATGGAAGCATTTACAGTAACTGGCTTAAAATGGATTCCATTTACAAATACATACGTATTTATACATTTAGATAAAGTAATGCTTCAATCCCTCATTCCTCCTCTATACACCTCTATCCTTTATACAGGGTCGCGCAGGGCCTAGAGCCTATCCCGGGAGACTTAGGCCATGAGGCGGGGTACACCTTGGGCGGGGTACCAATCCACCGCAGGGTATACAGTACACACACACTCATTCACACACTATGGGCAATTTGGGAACTCCAGTTACCCTAATCTGCATGTCTTTGGACTGTGGGAGGAAACCCACCAAGCACGGGGCACAATTCTTTTGGTTGGCAATTCATCAGTCCACACTGACTCCAGAATTCTTATGTATACATGTTTGCATTTGAGGTAGTAAAATGTTGCCGTTCTTTTTTAACCCTACAGGTGGTGTGGTCTAAACTATTCACACACTGGGAGAACAGCATCCTGTGTGGCAGGAGCATATCATTTGCTAGGTTTGTTTAGGATTGAAACTCAATCTATAATAATAATAATAATAATAATAATAATATAAAATCTGGATATGTATAAAATCATGATGCTAACAGAATCGCGATATAAATCGAATCACCACCTAGGTATCGTGATCATATCGTATCAGATGGTCCCATGTGATTCCCATCCCTACTTACTGCTATAATGAACTTCGGTACGTTTATATGATGTCAATTAATTGTGTCAGTCCCACTAAAACTTACTTATATATACTTAATCAAACGTCTCAATACCGTGGAGAAAAAAAAAAAAACGTCAGGAGCACAAGTAATGGAATGCATCTCACTGGTACAAAAAATTAAGTGTAGAGAATGTACATAATCTACAGCTCTGTAAAGTTGATCATGTTTACTCCGCTCAGCATGATACCATTTTGCCACTTGTTTGTTGGTTGTGTAGTCTGTGATTTAATCGGTCAACTGGGAAAAGGACCAGTACTAACAAACTGAAACAGGACAGGCATATCGCCACCTATCACAGTGGAGCCAGACATACTTCATCAATAAATCGATTCCCCTCCTGTGCTTGTATACTGGGACAAATACAGCAGTCCAATTAAATGCCCAATTCGGGCTATAACTGTAGCTCAACTTAACCGTGCGTGTACAGCGTCTGAACAACATCAACAACAAAAAAAATTTTTGGACTAAAATTGCATGTGTTAGCATTGAGCTAGGTGATTAACATTAGTAATAATGCTAGGGTTGATGATTACCTTCTCATAATCCTTCTTATGATAAGTATGAGGCCAATATGAATTTATCGATTTGGAAATGTACAGACGGCACATTTACACCGGTCACAATGACAAGATGACGAGGTCCATGCAGAGACGTACAAGTCGCAGCCTCACCTTTAACTGCTAGCATAGCACAATTGATGACTCAGCAATTTTTTGGAAACAGATATTTCACCACAAATAGAGCATTTAAAATCATATAAATGTTCTAAAAGTTAAAAGGCTATTAAAAAAAAAGGTTATAAACCACTTTGACATGATTGTGCTAGATATTTAAAGAGAGATGTGTGTGTGATTCCAAATGTCTAAAGCATAAGATACAGTTTGTGCATTATGTCATGATCAATTTACATTGGATTTTTTTTATTATAGTAATATACAACTATGACCTATAATGAATTCATTTTTAAATAATCGTATAATAAAGGTAAAAAAAAAAAAAAGACTTCCAAAATATATAGTACAAGAGAAGGAGCATGAAGAAAAGGAAATTGAAACCTGAAACAGTATCTGAGAGCGCGGAGTCCTGATTACTCCAGGAACATCATCTCTGTGCTGTTGTTCTCTATAGGTGGCTAATTGTAATTGCGAATAGCTTGTGTTCCTGTGGTTTAAACGTGTTAAAGGCCTTTTTAGCTGGATTTTCTTTTTATTCTTGTGCACATGTTCAAGTTACAAGCTCATTTTTTATAACACTATCGTAAAAGTAACTTTGCTGCTGCTGTACTAATACTATACATTAGTAATGTATACCTATGTACATTATATTATAATAATTATAATATTATAATAAATATTTTATTTATTTACTTAGTTATTTAAATATGTATTCAACTCTGAGAAAGTGAACATCTTTGAGCCTGGATAACAGCATAACCACACACACTCCCATGAGCAGTTGATCAGAAGTCTTTCAAAACTGATATTTAAAATAACAAACAAACAAAAAAAATAAATTGTGTAAGTAACAAGTTGTGGCCGGTTTTCAGATGTCTACAATCTGAATCTGTTTGTCGTTTAATATTTAAGAGACAGCTTTTTTCATAATCCTATCATAACTTTTTGCGCAAAAAATACGAAGCCTTTTATTCAGACGTCCCATCAGTGTGCACGGGGAATGTAAAAATGACTCATATGTCAGTTCAGAGGTCAGCGAAAGTCACGACCTACATGAATCATATGCATAAGTTTTCCTTTTTCAAATCTATAAACAGAGTGTATAACGCCTTTTTGAAAAGCCTTTTGTCACTTCACCCATGTGCCTCTCTTACCTCGGATCCCCGCACTCTCAATTAGCATAAGAACAATTCTGTGAAGCGAGTGTGAAATATCCTTTTCATGTTCTGTTATGGCACTGAGCACACAAGCTATGACTCCAGTGCATGTTTAAGGGGATAGGGTTTAATGCCTAACGTCTGGTCATGGTTTCCAATGGCAAGACCCGGACTGCACGGCTGCAGGATCCATTAAAAGTTGATTGACATTGTTCTCCGTAGGTTTACAGATCATTTGCAACGGAATGTCAGAGTGCTGTATGTGTGAATGGATTCAAATGGGGTGTGAATGCACTTGGTCGTATTGTCTCATTGAGATGTAGCGAATGAAAGACCAGCGTGATCCAAACATCATATGGTATGATTGGCATTTTACGTCAAGTCTCTAAACAAGACAATGATCCATGATTTTTGATGCTGTTTATAATTGTAATTTTGGCCCGATCGTGCATTCCTAAACACCCACATGTGGCAAAAAAAGAGTGACAGGCACTCAGGGGTTTGTCTGTGCAGTCATTTAGGATGAGTGATTTTGTGAGTGGGGGTGCATTTTAAGGCAGCATTCCTCTTTGCCCCGTGACACTGTTGTGATTAAGGATTAGAGCAGAGAGGGCCTTCAGCCATCTTTGCTCTTTCCTAAACAATCGCCCCTTCCCCCCCTAAACCAAAAACCCCTGAGCACCCACCCTCAGGTGGGGGGGTGGGAGCATTGTTAGGCCAAGAACTTTTTACTCATTATGTTCTAATACCCTTTTGCTCAATCAGTGGAGAAGGAGGCAGAGCTCTCCCATGCCCTCACACATGCACACACACAATCAAACCTCGCCCCCTCCTCCTCCACTATAACCACACGCCCTGCCCTCACTTGCCTGATTAGCAACAGTCTTGCATCCACCGTAGTAAATTAATGTCCATATGCCCAAATCAAGATACAGAATAGATGTGTAAAGATATTCCAGGTGTTTATTTAAAATATAGGCATTTTCTATGGTATAGAAAGGTTTTAACGTTTGAAACAAACAACAAAAAATAATATCAAATTGTAAATAATAAAATACAATTTGAATCACGTTTAGGTAATCATAATGTGTTAATAATAAATATACCTATAATTCCATTTGACATTTCTTTTAGTTCAACAAGGACAAATCAAATATCTCAGGCTATTAAGGCGATCCCGCGACATCCAAACACGTTTTTAATTACCACATAAGCCAATTACAATGCCGATTTTAACAAGTGATGAAAAATGATATGTTACAAGCAGTTCGCATTAAAAAGTTCGAGCACGGTTTAGCTACATGTACCGTGGGCTATAATTAAGCATGAAAAGTTTACGCTTTTAAATGACACTTTTGTGTGCTTCTTGTTCTCCTTCATACGCAGGATTAGGTTTTCTCATTTAAACGCGTCGTCATCTGAGATCAGATTACAGAGGTTTTTCGAGGTGGACTGGACCGGGTTTAGCCGGCTCACAACAAGAACCCTTATGTTTCCACATGCAACTGGTAAGCTGACATCTTGGCCCAGACTAACCTTCTTTCTTTTGTCTGTTTTTGGGAACAATGGAGAGAATCCTGTTAGTGTAGAGAACTTCAATGCAAGAGGATAAAATTACAGTCTCCAGTGTGTGTTTGTGTGTACTTCAAAATCTATGAAGGGAACAAAGTAAATAGTGACTTTACTTGGGTCATAGCTCATCTTTCAAAGCAAATCAGCACACCAGCTCCCTTTTAGATAGTTAGATTATAATTATGGTCTGTGGGCTATAAGATACACTTAAGAATCGAAGCTTCAAATGCTGGTTTTCTCCGCTTTCATTTTATCCCACCATGTCTCCTCCAGCCAGTTCTCATCCATGGTGTTGCATATAAACAGACACCGGCGCGGACACACAGAGACAACGTTGTCTCCTGTCACAGTGGGACCACAGCGGGCTTGTCTGCTGTCACCATGATGAGGGATATAAAACGCCTTTAATGTCAGTCCTTCAACCGGTCGGTGAAACTTTCAACACCTTCAGCTGGTCATATCAAAGACGCACTGGGGTTTCCTCTGCTCTGATTTTTGACAGCCAGAGGTTGTTAAGCTATCAGGAGGTGCTTTATCTGAATCTGATCAGACAGCATGCAGACAGATCTTTTTATTGATTCCATGTTTTTCTTAACTTTTCTAGGAGATTTAGTAAAAAAATAAAATAAAAAAAACAGATACATTTATATATAGTTGAGAATATTTTTTGAAATAAGAAGGGATGGAATTAAAGGATCATTACCTAATACACGACTGAAAGTGTGCATTTACTTTTCTTTTCTATTTCTTTCAGCTACAGTGAAGGAATTCACCATTTCCATTGACTAAAGCTTATTCTTATTACTGAGCTCTTATAGTTATTAGATTGTTTGACTGGTTGCTTGAATTGTATGTGTTTTAATCTAAACTTGAAAAACTCCCTGGAAGACTATTTAGGTAATTGTAATTCTTAATGTCTTATGTTGGTGAAAGGTGAAAAACATTAATTCATTCTGTATGCAGGGTCATGGGAGGCCTGGAGCCTATCCCAGGGGACTCTGGGAACTAGGCAGGGTACTCCCTGGACAGGGTATCAATCAATCACAAGGCACACACTTACTCAAACACTAGTTAAACTAGTGCCAAATAGTCTAATCTGTGCGTTTGTGGACTGTGGGAGGAAACCAGTGGAAATTAAACATTAATAATTAATTGATACTGGCACAGTGGCTTAGTAATTAACACTGTCACCTCGCACCTCCAGGGTCGAGGGTTTGATTCCCACCTCGGGTCTGTGTGCATGGAGTTTGCATGTTCGATGTTAGCTGGATGGAGGGAGTTCACTTTTCTCACTGATTCATCATCTATTCAGCTTTATCCTGTATTCAGGGTTGCGGGGGGAGGGGGGGGGGTTGGGGTGGGGCCTAAAGCCTCTCCCAGGAGACTAGGGTATGAGGCTGGATACATCCTGGACAGCGTGTCAATCCATCACTGGGCACGCACACATACACACACACACACTCACACACTCATTCACACACTACAGCAATTCCGCATGTCTTTGCACTGTGTGAGGAAACCGGAGTAAACGGACGAAACCCACCAAGCATGGGGAGAACATGCAAACTCCATGCACACAGACCCCGAGGTGGGACTCGAACCCGGACCCTGGAGGTGCAATGTGACAGTGCTATTTGTGGCTCTCTGAGTACAGACCAACATAAAACACTAGACGAAAACAGATTAGTGGTGCTGATTACAATTATTTATGTTATACATATAATACAGAAAATGTGTGTGCCAAAGAAGCTACTTCTGAAGTTTATGCAACATGGAAGTGACCAATCTTGCTTCCGTAAAAAAAAAAAGGCAAGTTGCAAACTTCAGAAATTTTGGCGAGATGGTTTTCCCCCCAAAATGGCCATTTTCAGTGTTATACTGTTTCACTTCAAACAGTAATAAATTAAAATGCAAATGATTTATATATATATATATATATTTTTTTTTATTGATTCTAAAATTGGTGTAGAAGCTTCTAGAAGCATATGACTTGTATTAAGTATATGAAATATAAGTATATGACTTATATTAAATATTGTTGCTTAAATTAAAACAGTGTTTTTTTTTTTTCAGGTTTATGTCTTTTCATGTAAAATCTAAATTGGCCAAGTTTCATCTGAATGACAAGTAAGATTAATGAACTATTTGAAATCAACAGACACTACAGACGTAAAAGGACATGAAATTGTATTTAGTAATGTGTTTCTTTTTATCTGATAAAAATATATGTGTGTATGCATATTTACAAAGAAATGGATCGGGAGATAAGAAGCATTAAATATTATGAAAAATACTTTATGTTATATGATCCTATCTGAAAATTCACTTCTTCATCAAGGGGAGACACTTTTTAGCACCAATAAAGTATTTTGTTATAGACAAACCACTACACACCGTATGAACAAAACATTCAATAACTGTACAGATTAAATAAAGCGAAGGGGGGCGAATCCTGTGGAAAAACTACAGCAGGATTAACGCAGATATTAAAAGGATAAAGAAAGACAGAAAGCGACACAAAATGCCAACACACACATCCAAAAAGTTTGCAGCGTAGTTTGGTGTGTGACGTCACGCCACGTCTCAAACAACTCGGCTTTCTGAAAGAAGTGCACTGCGTAGGCCGCACAGCGCTCTCGTTCTTTCAGGAGTGCCGTAGTAGCCCGGCCTAGACGATAGGCGTTATTTGGAACGCGACCGGTTCCAAATGGCTCCGTAATAGGAGGAGCGTGGGTGTGGCCTGTAGCGCACGAGCTTAAAAATACGTGATGTCAGAGGTGTGATAGTTTTGAGTCCAGAGAGAAGCGAGTGTAAGAGGGGAGGGAAAAAATAAAAATAATAAAAAACCCAGCAGAGAGAGAGAGAGAGAGCAGAAATAAATAAATACTCACCCGCGTGGACGGACAGAAGACGGAGGAACATGCCGTCGTACGCGTTTAATCAGTTTCTCGACAGAGATGACATTCTGTGCAAGGTAACGTCACGCTTTATGTTTGGCCTGCTCTAGGTGTGTGTGTGTGTGTGTGTGTGTTTGCTAGTAGTAGAAGTGCAGCACGTGAGTCATGCAACGTGTTAATATGAAAAGCAGGCACGCATGCAACTCAAAGACTACAAAGAACGAAGTGCACGAGCTCGCAAGAGGAGTATTGAAACAAACTCTGTGTGTGTGTGTGTGTGTGTGTGTGTGAGAGAGAGAGAGTGTGTGTGTGTGTGCGTGCGCGCGCCACGAGTTCTCCGTCCTGAAGCGAAATAAACTAAGAATAAATAAGTTTTTTTTTTAAGTAGATGAATCCAGTTTCCTGCGTATGTTGGTGCAAATTTTATTTTATAAAAAAAAAAGTGGTTTGGGCTTAAAGTTGTACGTGACAAGTAACAAATAGTTACTTGTGCATGGTAGTTTGAATGTAAACAACTTCTCGATATACCGAGACGCAGTGAACAGCACCAGAAACTCTTCAGCAGTTTGCCCGGGAAAAACAATAACAACAACAACAACAAAAAATGTTTAATACACTTTTTAGTGTTGCTTAAAATGTGCTTGCTTGTCTTTTGATCCAAGTTTAATTGGTGTATCGTTTGCGCATGCGCTCAAACTTTTTAATCAAATGACATCACGCATTCTATAAACCCATCATCGTTCTTTTTTCTTTCTTTCTTTCTTTCTTTGCCTACAGCAACTTTTAAAACTAGACATGGATGATCTGCCGAAGACTCTGTCACCTCCTTCGTCAGCTGTCGGATATCACAAGCCTGGATCGATAACTTCCAATAACTGGGCGCAAGCCAAAGAAATCTCTCTGTCGTCGTCATCGTCGTCGTCACGATGGAACAAGATGGGCTTCTGGTCGGAGCGTGCCGTCAGCATGGTGGAGGGTGACACGGGTGGTCTGGGCTGGGCGTCTGACAAGCCCGGGTCCATGCTGCCCGATGCGTCTTTTGGCAGCTCCTCGTCTTCGCTGTCTTCCGGGACGGCGTCGTCGCGCTACAAGACTGAACTGTGTCGAACCTTTACAGAAAGAGGCACGTGCAAATACGGGAACAAGTGCCAGTTCGCACATGGACACGAGGAGCTGCGGGGGATCAACCGCCACCCTAAGTACAAGACCGAACCGTGTCGCACGTTCCATTCCATCGGCTTCTGCCCGTACGGTATCCGCTGCCACTTTGTGCACAACAACGATGACGATTCCCACTCCCGCCCGCAACAGCCCTCTCTCCCATCGAGTACCCAGCGCCCACGTCTCCTAAAACAGAGCTTTAGCTTTGCTGGCTTTCCTTCCAACCCTCCACCTCTCGATCCACCGTTTTCTCAATCGTCCTTCCTCGGCATGCCGTCTGCTGCTTCGCCACCTTCATCAGGCACCATCTCTGACCTCCTGGCCATGGCGTTCCCAGAGTTCCGGCCCTCGCACGACTCCGGCTGCTCCAGCGGTGAAAACACTCCTACCGTCTCGCCTGTTCAGACTGCACCCGGTGTCCCAGACCAAAGTTTCAGCATCTCGCTCGGCGCGCGGAGCCTCTCGCTCACATCGCTCTCGGACCACGAGGGACGTTGCAGCAGCTCGGCCAGTAGCCTGAGCGGCTCTGATTCGTCTTCCGCTCATGACAGTGCAGCCAAGAGACTCCCCATCTTCAGTCAGCTCTCTGTGCCTGATGGTTTTTGCAGCGAAGGCAGTTCAAGTTTCTTCCTTTAGAGTTCTCATTCTCACACAGCTTTCCTGACCTTGATTATAGATTTGTAGTATCTTTGCCAAATACTTGACATTTCCATTTGAGCTCAGTGTGAAGAAGACTTCTACATGTTCCACACACACACAAAAAAAAAGTGGAGATTTTTTTCTCCCTCTCTTTTTTTTTTTTTTCATGTTCAGATTTGTGATCAGAGACTTTTTAAAAAAAAAAAAGAATTAAATTGTGGGTTTGGAGTGAAACACTGTATGTAATCAGTATTTAATTTAGTTGCTGGTTAAAAGGTTTATATATATTAAAAAAAAGCCAAAGAATTTATGACTCTCTAACCTCTTTTGTACAAACGTTCCATAGATTCAGTGTTCGTTTCGACATCAGGATTAATCTCTTGTCTCATGTTGTCTAAGCTGAACTGTTTTGGACACTTTTTTTTTTTTTCTTCTTTCTCTAGAAGCTGCTGTGGTTTTAACACTGTTTGTGAATACTGTTGGGCAGCAGAGCCTTATTAAAGTGACGAGAGTTGTTCCTTCTTTTTCACTTGGTTTATTTTCAGTCTAAAGTAAGTATTGTGAAATCTTTTTTTTTTTTTTTTTAAACCTGTTTGATTTGTAATTGTAATTAGACAAATTTGTGTATGAGACTTGTCACCCCCCCCCCCCCTTATTTGTTTTAGGTTCTGGTTTTGTTTTAAAAAACATTCTTCTGAAACATTTTTTTGTTTTTGTCCCCTCAAGGCTTTCATGTAACGTGTAGATTCGATTCATCTCCAGCAGCTTGATTTTTTTTTCTTTTATTTATTTTATTGTATTTATAGAAAATGTTTCATGTTTTGTGTTAAGTTTAATATATTTTTTTCCTCTCCAGTTTTTGTACTGAAAATAAAACTTTTTACAAGTATCACAAGCTTTTTGTCGACTTGCCTTAGAAAATGCACAATATAAGAACTAAATCTAATTTATGCGAGTGCTGAGGTTTAACGGTGTGTCTTAGCTCGGAGACTGAACGACACCCTTCTGTGAAGCTGATGTTGGATTCCTTTTGTTATTCTTAATGCAGTGTTGGGGGTTGTGGTGGTGACCAATCTAATCTTGTATGGAAATGATGAGGGTGCTTTTGTGTCATCAAAGTTTTCTCTCCCTCCTCCTACTCTGTGCCTGGTAGTGCGTTGCCTCAAGTCATCAAAGTTATTTCCTATATAAAGACTGTTTCTTAAAGACTCTAGACAACACGTGGGCCACAAAATCATAATGGTGGAATATTTTGTTTTATTTAATTTTTTTTCCCATATGTAAATCTCCCAACATTCATTCAACAGCTTTTAAGGTGTTCGTAAGTACATATTAAATATTTAATATGTACTTAATTGTAAACAAATGGATTTTTCAAGTATTCTTGCATTCTTTTTTGAATTGCAAGTAACTACATGCAATAGACGTGTATCAGAGTTCGCACAAGTGCAATGTTTCATCAATTACACTCTTAACTTCCTAGCCCTAAACTGTAATAAACGGACAAAGTAGCATCTTTCTTCTACGGAACCTGACAATCTGAAATTAAATTCTCAAATCCACGCCCGGCTCAGTATCTAAAGTTCATCACTGGCTTGTCGTGAGAATCCTTTTAGTAAGACGACCCCCCCCCCCCCTTTGTTTTTTTTGGTTAAAAAAAATGTTGAACAGCAAAAGGGTTAAACGTCTGTACTGTTCTCTATTGTGCACGAGGAAGATTCTCCCACATTGCCTAGTGAGCCTGCACAAAGGCCCGGCCGCATTCTCACACAGGACCCAGATCATGTGGAATCCTGAGCAGATGGCAGTATTCACCAAGACTTCAGGTCAAACATATGCTCTCCAGGCTTGTGGATACAATGGAATCTCTCAGAGTGGAGTGTGTGTGTGTGTGTGTGAGAGAGAGAGAGAGCTGGGGGTGGAAGGGGGAGACCTATTGGTACTGTACAGCCAAACGAGAATTGAAGTCCTTGTAAAATGTCTGAAGTGTTCCATCGTTCTTGTCAATTGCATCACTTCCTCATAGAGGAGAGGAATGTAGGGTCTGAGACCCATGAAAAGAGTCCGAACTGAACGAGAAAAAAAACAAAACAAAAATAGCCCTCCAGGGCTGAGAAATGCTACGCAAATGCTTTCGATTCACAATCATATGTTGAACACGATTGGACCTTTCATGAACAACTTATTGTTGGATTTGTTTTGGGTGTCACAGTGGCATAGTGGTTAGCACTGTGGCCTCGCACCTCCACGGTCGATGGTTGGAGTCCCGCCCTGTGTGTGTGTGTGTGTGTGTGTGTGTGTGTGTGTGTGTGTGTGTGTGTGTGTGTGTGGAGTTTGCAGGTTCTCGCTGATTCCTCCAGGCAATCAGGTTTCCTCCCACAGTCTAAAGACATGTAGATTAGGATAATTCTTCTTTCGGCTGCTCCCATTAGGGGTCGAGGACCATTTGTCTCCATCTAACTCTGTCTACCACATCTTGCTTTGGCACTCCAACCTCCTGCATGTCCTCCCTCACCACATCCATAACCCCCCTCTTGGGGGTTTCTCTTTTCCTCCTGCCTGGCAGCTCCATCTTTAGCATCGTGCTCTCGATATACTGAAATCTGAATCATTTTAGTGACTCGGTTCTTTGAATCCCGTTCATGAAAATGAACGAATCTTTTTTTTTTGAGTCATTTAGTTCATTTCGTTCTTTTGACCAGAAATTTTCAATAAACAGACAATGCAGCTAAGGACAAATTAGAAACAGAATGAGCAGCTCACCATCATATCTTCTGGTCCGAGTCGTTCGTTCTTTTGTATCTATTGCACTGCATAGCGTCTATGGGAGTCACGTGACAAAAGAACAAACGACTCAGACTTGGAAGATTAGTTGAGAACCGTTCAATTCTGTTTCCTGTGCATAACCTACGGAGGTTTTGCGATGATTTGCGCACGCGCGCCCTGTAGAAAATGAACGAATCACTCTCCGAGACGACTCGTTCTTCTGAGTCACATTAAAGATTTGTTCATAAAGAACGAATCTTTTATGAACGGCCCATCACTACGATATACCCCATCATAATCTGGCCACTTTTGCCAAAACTGTCCGTCTAAAATACTCATTCTTAATCCTGTCCATTCTCTTCAGTCACTTACTCACCATCTATACTGCAATATCCTGTGTACGGGGTCACGAAAGCCTGCAGCCTATCCCAGGAGAATTAGGACACAAGGTGAACAGGGCACACAATCACACACAGTCACATGCTCATTCACACGCTACAGGCAATTTGGCAACACCAATCAGCTGTCGGAGTACCCAGAGGAAATCCACCAAGCATGGGACATGCAAACTCCATGCACACAGACCCGAGGCGGGAATCGAACCTGGAACCTGGAGGTGCGAGGCGACAGTGCTAACCGCCAAGCCACCATGGTGCCGCTCGTTGTCGTCAGTCGCAAAGCAAATCGCAGCATCTTTAGCTCTGCTTTTTGTCTTTTTGTCAGTGCCAACGTCTCCAAACCGAACAGCGTAGCTGGTATCACTACCATCCTGTAGACTTTAATTGGCTTTTTCCAAATTGCCCAGATTGGCACCCTGTACCCTGCCTAGTTCCCTGTGTCCCCTGGATAGAAAGGCTCCAGGCCTCCCGAGCCCCTGTACAGGATAAGCGGGATAGAAAATGAAAAGTGTGTGTGAGTGAAGTAGATTTAATTCGGAATCGATTATTTAACCTTACACTCGTAATTTGAACGAACAAGCATTTTTCAATTCTCAACAAGGCAGCGCTGCTGCTTAACAGCTCCAGTGTTCCTGGTTCAATCCTGAGCTTTACTGAGTGTTGAGCTGCAGATGTTCACCACGTGAGAGTCGTCCATGTTTTCTGGTTCTGGAACGTGAATGAACGGTGCACGGTGCCCTGTGACTGACTGGCCGCTTCATTTGGGGTGACTTCGCCCACCCTCACTCCAGGAATTTGCAGGGGATTCACCCTGACCCTGGCCAGGATAAAGCAGGCACTGCAGATAAATGAATGATTAATGGCACTGCACCGAATGAATAATGAACTCTTGCTGTGACCTTTGTCATTCAGTTCTGGTCTCATGTAGTAACTACATGAGTTTACCACCAGAGGGCAGCAGAATGTAATATGTAAAGAAAAGAACTGCGCAGACAATTTTTAGCCAGATTGTTTTTTTTTTTTTTTTTGAGGATTTCTGTGTAATAGTGTGAGTCTATGAATAAATAAACTTTTATTCATGAACAAATGATTATCATTCATTCATTCTTTCATTTATTGCGGTTAAGGTTTAGGATCGACAGCCTATCCTAAGAGCGCTGGGTATGAACTCTGAATTGGATGGCAGTCTATCACAGCACACCAACCACACACACACACACACACACACACACACACACACACACACACACAAACAAACAAGTCAGAGTAACCAATCCAAATCAGAGTGGCGTGATTTATGAAGGTTGGAAAGGACCTGAGAACACACACTTGAACTCAGGATGGAACACTCGAGCTGTGAGACAACGTTGCTGTGCTGCCCCAAGTGTTTATCATAAAAACTGTAACCGGGAACAGAACATAAATATCTCCGTTAGTGTGCCGTTTTGCAATGTCCTCTCCAGTTATCTATTCTTCTTGTGAAATTTGAGGAATTATGCAATACGCAAAACACTAAGAGGAACCGGGCCGTTTTTTAAGAGGAACTGAATGGACATTGTTCGGCCCCAAATTCGGTAGTTAAAAGTGCACCGAGTGACATTTCATGTGATTGGCGAGTTGAAATGGTTCACGTGAGGAGTTGCATTAAACCTGCACTAAAACTCCTCCTACGAGCAGTAATCGGCCAATAGCATCCTAGAAACTGTTACTAGGCATAGGAACTTCTGAAAAGGTTTACAATATGTTACCATGGATGTGTGTGTGTGTGTGTGTGTGTGTGTGTGTGTGTGTGTGTGTGTGTGTGTGTGTGTGTGTGTGTGTGTGTGTGTGCACGTGTGGGGTGCACAACCGGATTTACCAAAAATATTCCAAAAGGTTAGAGGGTGAGATAAATATCTACTCATTTCCTAAAGTTATGAGGGGCGTTCAAGTCAAACCGGGACTTTTGAATGTACAGAATAACGGAAGACGGTTATGTCAATAAAAACTCCCTTTATTTCACTATTTACTTCCCTGCTACACCTTGGATACCATCAAGGTAGAAAGTTTCGAAAGACATGATCAGACTGCCTGCTTCACGTCTGAAACCCTGGAACTCTTTTAAACACGTAGCCTAGTACAAATAGAGTTCAGCACGGCATGTGGGATGTTGGCAATAATGATCACGTGTAAAGTTCTCACAGACTGATGAGCCTCTTCCGCAAGGACCAGTCGTTCCACTCGCCGAATGATCACGGGAACGACTGTAGTGCGCTCCCAGACACCTCAGGATCCAGGATTGGCATTCACAGACATATGGTCTTTATTAAAATGTTTGCACCATTCAAATGTTTTACCGCAGCCATGAGTCATATCACCATATTGTGCTCGAAGTCCTCTGTAAATGTCAATCGTTTCATGTCTTCCCTCATAAAACGAGGAATTTCAATTTCAAGTCCCCGTTTGACTTGAACGCCTCTCGTAACATACGGGATTTGATGCAGGTGCAGGATCTGAGTTAAACCCTATGGAAGGTCAAATTAACAGTCAGACCTGTCAGTCACACAGAACACTGATCTAAATTCGAAAGACAGCAAGCTGGTGAATCCTGCTAATCAAGCCTTAATTGTAAACAAATGGATTTTAATACTGTGTATAGCCAAAACCCAGAATTAAATTCTACGTAATAATAATAATAATAATAATAATAATAATAATAGACGTATAAAATTAAATAAAAGACGTAGTGTCACTTTGAACCTTCAGAGGGTCTGTGTGCAGGGAGTTTGCCTGGTCTCTCTCTGTGCTTGATGGGTTTCCTCCGGGTACTCCGGTTTCCTCCCAAAGTGCCCATTGTGTGTAAATGAGCGTGCGCGTGTGTGTGTGTGTGCCCTGTGATGGATGTGTACCCCGCCTCATGCACTCAAGTCTTCTGGGATAGGCTCCATACCAACCCACCCACCCCACCCCAACACCCACACACCCCCACCCGCCCATGTATACAGCATAAAGCGGTACAGACGATTGACGTTCATAGAAACCTTTTACTCCCAATACGTTGTGGCATGTAAAATATGTGAAAACTATGTGCGTAATACAATCATCTTTTGATCTTTTGACATTTATCTATTTTGGGTTCTCGTATAAGGTTCAAAGTATTTCAAAATATTCCTCTATTCATCCATTGTCAGTAAACCGCGGTTACGGGAATATGAGGTATGAGGTAATAATATGTTCTGGATGAGTTGCTTGTTAATGACGTTGCAACACACACACACACACACACACACATGCGCACACAGACACACACACACACACGCGCACACACACACACACACACACACACACACAAGCGCACACAGACACACACACACACACACACACACACACACACACATGCGCACACAGACACACACACACACACGCGCACATGCGCATACACACACACATGCACACACACACACGCACACATGCACACACACACACACGCGCACATGCGCATACACACACACATGCACACACACACACATGCGCACACACACACACACGCACACATGCACGCACACACACATGCGCGCACACACACACACACACACACACACACACACACACACACACACACACACACACACACACACACATTCATTCATTCATTCATTCACACCAAATGACAGTTTAGTGTAGTTATTCCATCTACCATCACATTTTTGGAGGTTGGGGTTAAACCAGAAAGAAGACGTTCACATGGACATGGTGTGTAATCTAAGAACTCAGGATCGAACCGGGAACCCTGAAGCTGTCAGAGGACAATGTTATCTTTCATGACTTTTGAATCTTAAAAAGCAAAAATTTTTTTGGTTTTGTTTTTACTTTGTTATGGTTCCTTATGTCTAGTACGTTCAGGAAGGTTTATTATATTGGACATATGTTCATACAGAATAATATTTAGCAAATAATAATCCATATTTAATAATAACAAGAACACTCTCACAACAAATAGTTTTGGTGACAGAGTGCAAATTTGAAATTCAGTCGACCGTGTTAAAGGATCGTAACGAAGTAGAATAGCAGTACTTATAAAAAGATTAATGCTGTAGCACTGTAGCATCAGACCTGTCTGTCCTACCTCAGTCTGAGGCCTCACTAAAGCATTTGTTTGGCCAAAACAATTCTTTTTTAGAAGTTTCACTTCCTTTCCTTTATGTCCTCGCCTATGCACGTACACACCAACAGAAGCCAAAAGAGGAAGTTATGACTTTTACAACACACAGTTACTTCATCATTCGAGCTCAAGTTTTGTCCTTTTTTTTTTCCCCATTTAGTTCGTCCTCAGCCTGGGTGTAATATCATGAGGGATGGATTGAACCGTTTAATGATTTCCAAATACCTATAACAGGTCTGAGCGAAACAGAGCTTTTATAAACCTCGGACTGCTCCGCTTCTGCATGTTTGTTGGAAAGGCCTCAGACAAGTTCATGCACTTATGGTGAAATGTGTTCCTGTAGTTTATCGAATGCGGTGTGCTGGAAATCCCAGGAACTCAGGATGAGATGTGTTCCAGCTGAAATGACCTTCAGTTTAAACTGGACTTCAGATAAATATTTGACATCTAGCACAGCTATTTTTTGTTTACTTAAGTCACTGGCCATCCTAGTGATTGTTGTTGTTTGTTTGTTTGTTTGTTTTGTTTTACCAGCTCAGTACCTCCTTTGAAGTGTGTTACATTGTGTCAGAAACACTATTCACCAGAAACAACAAAGAAAACGCCTTAATACAGTTTCCACAAAGATATGTAAAAACATGTATTCTCAAAATCGTTTTTACGAGTTCTAAAAAATAAAGCTGGGTTTGCCTGGAATTTGCCCTGAGATTTGAGAAACTGCGCAATGCTTCCTCGATGACGTTTCGCTGTGTACTTTACGAGTCCTCTCTTCCCTCCCCTTTGGGCCCTAAATATGAACAGAATGCGCAGAATGTAACAGAAAGTTGTTCCCTAAACTTCCTCACTCCATCTGTGCTCCCGATCCAGCGGTAGAGCCATGAGCAACGTTACTTTTCACAAAATTTAGAAACGGAGATGAGACAAATATTCAGATGATGTTTTTTTTTTTAAACTATGCTCAGAGGAAGTGGGTCCACAGATGGAGGGGACAGGAAGTCGGAGGCAGGCGGGGAGGGTGGAGGGCTTGGTTTCAGATCCTGTTGGAGCTGAATGGCAACCTTTGTGTTTCTCGCACACTGCCTCCACTTCCCGCATATGTCGCGGAACGGACGTATCCCCTCCCTAGAGGAAGGAAAGAGGGAGTGGCTCCCACCACATGGTTCTTCTTCTGTCTGCGTGTGCAGATTTGTCCAGATGCCTGGGGCATTCTGAAAAAGCACACGAAGAAATTACACAACTGTGTTCCCCAAACAGACGCAGACAGGGAAAAACATGGTTTTCATAAAGCACACAGACATTCTTGATGTTAAAGCTTGTTACCATTAATGCAAAAGTTAGAAAGTGGTTTATTGACTAAGGGAAGTGGGGGAGAGAGAGAGAGAGAGAGAGAGAGAGAGAGAGGGAGAGAGGGAGAGGACATTCTTCGCTGCTCAGCAATGTAAACATAACTCATAGCTATGCAAAACTGCTTAGTGGCCAGAGCCACTGAACTTCATCTTCAAACCATAATGTCCACTAGATAGAAATATATCGACGTTCCAGATTTGACCAAACTGATACTCAAATATTCCTACTGTAAGCACGAATCACACGATGTCAGTTCATGACTGTGTCAAAATCGAAATGTATGAGGCACCAGTGGTTGTGTGATTATTAGCGGATTATCCAAGGATTAGTGAATTAATTCAACTGGTTTGTATTGTGCTGCAGCTCAGAGACCTCCATGGCAACAAGAAAACATACAGCACAGATTTTCTCAGGGATTACCGAGCGTTTAATTTCATGCTACAACACGATAAATTGAAATCCATTTCTTTCTTTCTTTCTTTTTTTTTATATGAATAATGACTATCTCTATATTTAAACATAAACCACAATGAACTCACTGTCATAAAAGCAATATGTTAAATATGTTAATTATTGAATATATCTAATATCTAATGTCTTTTTACTGACCCTAAAATGCTTTCACAACCCTGGAATCTTAACACACTCTGAAACCAGGGATGGTCTGTTTTTTTTTTTTTTTTCTCTCTCTCCTTGGGGAAATTGCATAAGCTTTTGAAATTGTGATGCAAGTACTATCTTGCTGCTTAGCAATGGTAGCGATGTGGAGACACTGTTTTGACTGCCTCTGTAAACACAAAGTCAGAAGTGCAACTTTGCACCTGATGTCAGCATAGATTCGGACTTCCCGGCATGGAGGTCAGCCCCGAAATCTAACAGGATCACTGATTATTTTTCATTGTTTGCCTTTTTTTGTTTGTTTGTTTTTGTTTTTGGAAAAGACCAGAAAAAAAACCTCAGGTCTTAACTTAGTGCACATTTATTACTTGTTTAGATCTTCCTCATAGCAGTTCATTCCATCTTGACATTGATGTCCTGAAGGGGTTTGTTCTTGGAGGAAACCGATGACTAACAGGTACCAACAGATGGTGTAATTAAAAGGGGTGAAAGTAGTTCTAAACTCTTTCTAGTACGCTGTAGCCAAATGATGAGCAGAATAAACGAAATCTTTTCCATTTATTCTGCTTAAAGATATCAGCTAAATTCCAGGTTTTGGGGTTGAATCCCAAATATTATTTGCGATAGGTTGTACAATCCCTTGTGCCCTTGACTAGGGGTTAGAGATGGATTTGAGATTTAGAAAATTGTTAGAATCTTCTTAGCTTAGTAGCTCATGTATTATTCATCCATCTAGGAACGCTGAAGGCCAATGGTGATTATCATTCAGGACACAAACTACAGGCAATTTGGGAACCAATTAGTCCAACCTGCCTGTCTTTGGACTGTGGGAGGAAGCCAGAAAACCCAAGAGGAAACCCACAAAACATGGGGAGAACATGCACATAGACCTGATGTGGGAATCGAACCCACAAGGCGACAGTGCTAACCACTAAGCCACTGTGCCGAATGCGGGTTTTGGAAGGTAGCTGCTCTCTACTGCAGACCTTATCAATCTACTTTCACCCGACAGATAGTTGATTAATAATTCTTAGAACTCCGGTAATGCCACTCACTCACTCACTCATTGTCTATACCCTTTATCCTGTATTCAGGGTTGCAGGGGGGCCTGGAGCCTATCCCAGAAGGCATAGGGCACGAGGCGGGGTACACCCGGGACAGGATGCCTGGATGAATGCCAACCCATCGCAGGGAACACACACTCACACACTCATTCACACACTACGGGCAATTTGGGAACTCCAATTAGCCTTTGGTATGTGGGAGGAAACCGGAGTACCCGGAGGAAACCCACCAAGCGTGCACACAGAGACGGGAATCGAGCCTGGCCGGGAATCGAACCCGGACCCTGGAGGTGCAAGGCGACACCACTACTAACCACTATACCACTGCACCACCCTCCTGTAATGCCAAGTAATAAATATGAATGTGTGAATGAGTGAATCATCCCAGTTACCATCTATTATCATCACTTGTCAAAGGCCTCTTGTCCAATCAGATTAGATTAGATTAGATTAGATTAGGTGACAGATTTGTAAAAACATATACATATAGTACATTTAAGATCATTGCATAATTTGTTTTATATATATATATACAGCATTATATTGCGTATATTTAAAAAATATTATATATTAAAAGATTATATATTAACCTTAAAAGATAAGTGGTAACTATTTATGTATTATTGAACACAGCTTAATTTCGCAACAGTACCAACAATAATGGGTTTCAAGCCTTGCTCGAACCACAGGTGCAGTCCATTTAACCAGAGAGTCAGCCTCTTTGTTCTATTCAGATGGATTAAAACCATCAGTTTTTAGTGTTGAAGGACTTAACTACTGACTTCATGGAAAAAAAAAAACACAGACAAAATAAAAAAAGACTTTTGTGTAGACAGCGTTTTAAAATGATAATTGTGTCATGATGTGAGTTTAACTGCGCATTCTGCGTATAGGAAGTAACTACAGAAATAGAATAAAAAGAAATTTCCAAGTTCCTTCTTCAGGTTTTTTTTTCATCAGAATTTCAGAGTTTAAGGGAACTACTTCTTATTTGTTTCCTTAGTGTATTATTCACTAAAATAAGTTAGCAAACGTATAGTATAACTTTAATATGACTGTAAAAAAAAACAAACAAACAAAAAAAAACATTGTCTCTAATGTTAGCTTTCTCGGTCAGATGTGAGGCAAATGCTAGAATGTAATGCTTTTGCTACTACGCTGAGAAGGAAACAAATGAGACAAGCAGTCATATGGTGCGTACAGAAGTGGTTAAAGCCATGCAACCACTAAGCTCCATAATGGAACAGTGTATTCATTTAGAATAAGAGTTGTTGTTTACACTGTATTGGGTACTCAGATGGAAATAGAGGTAACAGTAAGAGTATTTTTAAGTGATTGTTTCCCCGTATTTTTCCAGTGATCTCAAACGTTAACTCACACCTTTCTAAAGTGTTTTTAATAATAGACACACTGATTGAAACCAATATTACTTCAGTCTCATAATAAAGGTTTTACTTATCCTCACTATGTGCTTAATTTTCTATGAAAATCTACAGTATGTGTATAAGGTCCTTGTACAGTACATGTGTCATCCAAACTACAAAGACTACGTAGAGTGCATCTAAATTCGCAAAGAAAAAAATGTAACTGAAATTCATTATTAAATGTCAAAAATATTATGGTAATATAAATATATTATATCAATTTTAATCTATACTATCTATCATTTGTAACGTACAGGCAGGACCAATCTTTAAAATTTTTATTTTGAAAAAAAATAAAAAAAAGAGTATATTTATAATTACAAATTAAAAGAAAAGGTTACACAACTACACAACAAAATTAACAAACCAAGTCAAAATGTTCAAATCAATCATGTCATTTTACATCCATCCATCCATCCATCCATCTAGGAACCTCTGCAGTCTAACTAGGGACCGTAGAGGCCAATGGTGATTACCACTGTATTTATTCCCACTGTTACGACCAATATTCACGCACTACAGGCAATTTGCAATTTGTCTTTGGACTGTGGGAGGAAACCCACCAACCACAGGAAGAACATACATACATACTCCATGCACACACACCCCGAGACGGAAATCGAACCCGGACCCTGGAGGAACAAGGCGACAGCGCCGCCGTGCCGCCATGTTGTTTTACACCTCGCTAGCAATAGTTCAAACTCATCACGTCTTGTTATTTTTTAAGGATGGGTTATGTTGCATTCAAGACGAAAAATGCCTGGTACATCTGGGGAGGAGGGTCTAAGTGGTCTAGTCAAACCACACTTCTATTCGTACATCCTTCTCGAAATTCACACACCTGTTCAAATATTCAACTTGACCACACAGGTCTTAAAAGAGGGATTGTTACTCGCTGTACACTCCTGACTCATGTGTAATATTTCAACACACACCAGTCAGAAATGATTTCAGACTCAAGCAAACCATAATTATCATTGCTCGTTTGAAAACTGCCCATTTCGCACTTTTCTGAAACCACAGTCATCTCAAGTAGTATGCGGGGCCAGCATGTTTTTTTCTTTTACCCTTTTTTTCGCCTTTTCATGGACCCGGTCTAAAGGAATGCAGCTCCTATGAAGAAGGCGAAAATAAATCAACTTAACCAATGCACAAAATATAGCAAAATAAAATGTTGTAATTTTCAAATAGTCATTTTCAAGCCTCAGAAGTGACGACGTCATACCATTCCCAGTGTGTACGACTCCCACAGTGGGAGAGAGTAAATATGCACAATTACTGCGTCTGCATTCCCTCGCAGTTTGCTGATAGACAAGGTCTGCTCACTATTTAAAAGCCCTCCCAGCTAACTGCTGCACCAGATCTTTCACTCAGATTAAGCAGCAAAGATAAAAGTGGGCACATGGGGGGAAAAACACACACACACACACACACACACACACACACACACACACACAGACAAAATGAAAATATCGCTGCCTATCTCAATCCAGTTCTAAATAATACATTGATACAGTGGATCTGCTATTGATTTCAGAATATTACTACAAACTAAACTACAAACCAGGACAGGCCCAGTGCCTAAGCCTGAACCAGAGTGAACATGATGAGAATTAAGTACCTCTGAAGTGTTATTAATACATAAATGCACCACAATCAAGCACCACGATATAGAGGCGTAAGGAAGTAGACAGTTTCAAGTACCTCATGTCTACGTTCAGAAAAGATTGTCTTAGCCTGGTTTCCTCTGCCACAAGCATAATACCGAACCCCATCAGGAAGTGCAACTGGCCAATGAAAATCAGACTTGTCCAGGTGCAAGAGCTTGATGAGACCAAGGCTGACCAAGTGATACAGGAAAGTCCTGCGCAATTGGTATAAATTTGTCAACAAGCAAGGCAGTCAAATGCCCCCAAAGAATCACCTCTGTTACAAATGCCAACTTAAGTCAGATCATCATCATCACCCATAAAGGCAAAAAAGAACCAGTCTTCAACATCAACAGGCCGCACACATCGTTGATCCTTGTATGGTCATGTAACCCTTCACGACTCCCTGCGTAAGACCATCCTCCAAGGCACAGTAGAGGAAACGTACCCCAGAGGTGGCCAGGGCAAAACCTGGCTGAACATTCCCGAAGGATGGACTGCTACCCTGCTACACGCTGATAAAGAGAACAGTGGAGAGGCTTGCTGCCGCTTGGCCAGTCCATCCACCTTAAGGTTTGCATTCTGTTGTGCTGACTGCGGTGTGCGTTCAGATGTTCAGATGTTTTACTGCTCAGCATGGGCATTAAATAATGGGCTTTTTGTGTGTTTTTTTTAAATTACTCAGGCATTCCTGTCAGTTTAAATCAACCTTCTCTTCTGACCCCTCCCATCAACAAGGCATCTGTGCTTGCATAACTGCTGCTCACCAGATTTCTTCTATAATTCTGAGAAAACTATATACGGACTCTTGTGTGTGAAAATCACAGGAAATCACAGTCAAACCAGTTTCCCTGGCACGAACAAGCATGCCACGAGCAAAATAACTGAGATCACCATTTTCCCATTCTGATGTATTTGACATGTATCTACATGACATTATGCACTGGGCTGCTTCCATAGGATTGCCTAAGTGAACATTTTTCCATGGCTAAAAGTACTATATAGATCAAATTGAATTGAATTGAATCTCCTGAAAATATCTGAAAAATAGTCAGCTACAACCTTTTTGAGTGTTTTCAAAGGGGGCAAAAGGGATGCAAGCATCTCTTTATCCATAGTAAACACCATAATACAGCAAACATGCTAATCATAGCTAATGAATGCTAGACAAACATTGAAACTTACATCAGAACTTACACAGTGTGATTTATAAGACTCTTGATCTGTTGTGTCCCCCTTGTGTGTGTGTGTGTGTGTGTGTGTGTGTGTGTGTGTGTGTGTGTGTGTGTGTGTGTGTGTTTTTTTAGTAATAGCGATAAGTCACAACCATAGTTCCTTAATCTTGTAAAGTATGGTGACAGAAAGAAAAGTCTGCGCTTGCATGTACACCTCTTATCAAGTCTGACAGAATGCAATAATGCATCCACCACTTGTATGCGAAGCTGAGCTTACTCAGGTGGTGTTTGGCATGGTTTAGCTTCCCCCATGTGTGGCTCAAGGAAATAGGCATTCCGGCCCCCTACAATGCAGCTAAGTTCCCCATCGACAGACGACAGCTACACAGCCATTTCTAGTGGACGAGCATGGTGGATTTTAACGCTGGGGAGAGGAAGTGGCTCGATTTCCTGTTGTCACAGCTTGCTGGTCCAGGCACACCCAGTCATAAAAACCCAACCGAATTCCTACAGCTGCTGTAGTAAGAGTTTCCATTGACCAGATACGTATGTGCTTCCCAAGAAATTGTTTAGGCAGTTGGCTTGCTATAACCTGGACCAACCTGTTGACCTCAGCAGCTTTGTTCCTGGTAGAGGTCATCTTGGAGGCCTATAAAACAGCGCAGGAGGACGCTAGATGGGGCCATGCCACGCACCAAGCCGGCTCTCACAGCACTTAGCCAAAGAAATGACTGATTTCTCTTAGTCAAGCCAGAAACACATCTGGTGGAATCACAAAATAAAGATGCTAGATGAAGCGCTCTCCCCCATGCATTTACTTATGTTTGTTGCTGATGGCTGACCACTTGATATCCCTGGGCGCCCTTTAATCTGCGTTTCTTTCTGGCCCTCTCTTTTAGTTACGCCGTCAACTTCTGAGTGAGGGTCTAATCACATGAAGAGCGCTCACTGCTGGTGATTATGGATCCATATAGTTTGCTCAAAGATACAAAGAGCTTTGTTACAATGGTTTATGACTGCCGATGAACACTTGGTAACCTAAACAAAGTGGGCTTTCATGTTAACACAAGTGAAGAAAAAAAACGAGTGGCCATCATTACTTTAAGAAATGAAGGTCAGTCAGTCCGGAAAATTGGGAAAAACCATCAAGCTCTACAAAGAAACTGGCTCACATGCGGACCGGCCCAGGAAAGGAAGACCGAGAGTCGCCTCTGCTGCGGAGGATAAGTTCATCCGAGTCACCAGCCTCAGAAATCACAGGTTAACAGCAGCTCAGATCAGAGAGCAGGTCAATGCCACACAGAGTTCTAGCAGCAGACACGTCTCTAGAACAACTGTTAAGAGGAGACTGTGTGAATCAGGCCTTCATGGTAGAATATCTGCTAGGAAACCACTGCTAAGGACAGGCAACAAGCAGAAGAGACGCGTTTGGGCTAAAGAACACAATCGAGAACACAATAAAGAAAATTCGCTGAATGAGAAGGGGTGTCCAAACTTTTTTGTCTGTACCATATATATATATATATATATATATATATAAACTTCTTATCATACATTTACACCTTTTGACCATTTAGCACACAATTAAAGAAAGGATTCATTCGTGGTCACACTATCTGATGTTAACCAAATGAGGGTGGGTTCCCTTTTGAGTCTGGTTCCTCTTAGGGGTTATTCCTCATGTATTCTCAGGGAGTTTTCCTCTGCCATTATTGCCTCAGGCCTGCTCATTTGGGATACATTGATAAATCTTGGTGTTTATTTATTTATACATTTAAAATGACATGTTTACAAAATAATTTACTGATTTTTAATTTCTGCAAAGCTGCTTTGTGAAAAGGTTCATTTGTTCCAAGAGCTATACAAAATAAATAAATTGAAAATTGAAAATAATAATAATAATAAATCTGATCAATATGTTTGCATATAAGAATGCACTGATTGTTCATAGCATTTAAGCCATTAAAATTTAAACCACCTAGGTTTGTGGTCCCTTTTCGCCACCAGGGCGGCTCTGGGCCTTTGAGCCATGTCTCTGCAGAGCCTATGGGGTTGGGCAGTGGGTTTTGGCATCGGGATGTTAGCAGTGGCTCCTTTGGATGCTGTGTTACAGGTTAGGGCCTCAGTGGATTGGACTTGTTTGTCCAGCACATAACATTTGTGCTTGATCTGACTGAGATCTTACCAGTTGACTGGTGATCACTAGTGTTCATGTCCCTCTTAACCTGTAGTCATAATGTTATGACTGATTTTATATGACCATATTATATGACCATTTTATACTGTATACACAGGGAATAATGGCTTAGTGGTCATTGCTGTTGCTTTTAAACTCCATATTGTTCAAATCTTGCCTCCAGTCTATGCAGTTTTCATGTTCTCTTCATGCCTTGTGCTGTAGCCTGATTTGTGTTTCCACATTGCCTGCAGCGTATGAATAGGTGTGTGAGTGTGTGTGAACCTGTGCCCTGACCCCATCCCGGGTCGTTCTGTCTGCCTGCCCTGAGCTTCCTGAGAAAAGCTCCAGACCCCTGCAACCCTACACAGGATATGTACGAAGGAAATTGAATGAATAAATTATATAAGATTATACATACAATAGAGCCAGAGAAAAGAGATACATTTGTGGTTATTAGAAAAAGCTCCAATCTTCTGCACTGGCTTTTCATTATATTTTAGAGCGTGGCTATGGGGATTTGCTTATTCAGCAAATTATTAAGACCATCAGTGAAGTCAGACGCTGTAATTGGGTTAGACGGCCAGTTCAGTAGGGTTGAGATCAGGGCTCGTTGCAGGCCTTTTGCTGAGCATGTCGTAATGGAGATGATGGTGTTCATGTTGGATGACACGCATGAACTTCTCAGTTTTAATGAAGGTAAATTGTAATGATACAGCATACAAAGACTGCTATGTTATGTTAATTGTGGAATTCCACAATTCCTTGTGGAATCAGGCAGGAGGAATGTAAATGGATGTTTTGGTCATGTATTGTTTGTTTATTTAGTTTCAATTAATGGAGAAAAGAAATAAACATATGTCACTTCGCTTTGAATGTACTTGGATACAATGGGAACAGCTTGTATAAAATAAGAAGGAACAAGCTATGCCCGTTTCTCTGAGTGCACAGCAGCAGAAGAAGGAACTGCGAAGAAAAAAGGGGGAAATAGCTGGCCTCTGACGTCAAAAGCATAGCAGTGGAAGTAATTTCCTTTTATAGCCACGCTCACTCTGTGGTGCATTTTTTCGTCCAGTGGGACGCGTCTTAGCAGGCTGGGATAGAGAGGGCCTCCCTGATCATGACGCAAACACTATGAGAGAGTTAGTTTAGCAGAGTGGAATAAGGGAAAAAAATCCCCTTTTAAAACCTCATACTTTTACTTTTACTCTGAAAAGTAAAAGTAAGAAACAGCTCCCCATAGAATAGTAAAGATTTGATCTGGAAGAAGACAAGAAAGAAAGACAGGAAGAAAACTGAAATCCGGTTACATAATGATTACTCGGGGGAAATCTTCTCAAGCTGGGTATTTAAGGTGAGCGTCTGCTATGGACGGGAATATAGTAAAAATCATATGACTATCAAGAAACAGTCCTTTAAATAGCAAGAATTTTACAGGAAGCTTAAATGGGATTGTAACCATTTGGGTGGAAACCGCCCCTCTTACCCACACGGAGAATATTTCACCACACATGCAATGCATTTGGCAGCAGCGGGCTCTTATTTAAGCTCGCTCCCCCTACTTTTTCATACTTTTGACCGCATTGTGCCGCGCATTCTCTGGAGTTGTGTTGGCAGTTGAGCCCCTTGACAGGCCTTAACAGCACCTTGCGCAGGCAGAACAGAAAGCAGACAAGTTTCCATGACGCTGTGTTACTTTGCGCAATTCTCCCCTATGCTCCTTAGGTATGAAACCTACGTCCACTTTTGCACTTCCCTTCAGTGGAAGCAAAAAGGAAAAGCATTTGAAGAAGTATAACCACTGACTTGACTCCATATTGTCAATACTTTTATTTATTTAGGTGATGAAGCAAGCGGAATTTATCGACCGATTTGGACGATATTTTGAGGTTTTTATTATACCAATATAACAATCGGCTTGCTGACAAGCAAAATATTTCTTATAAAAGACAAAATAAATGGTGTTTTCCTCCTTTTTTTATCTTTCAACACTGCAGTTCATAACAGTATTACATTACACAAGTTCTATATCAATCACTGTATTTGTTTGCTTTCTAGTGCACGTAGATAAAGGTTTATGAACAGACAAGTGAGGTTAAAGTGCAACACAAGAGGCTCTAGACAGTTAAACATTAATAAAAAATTATTGGGGAAGTGATGAGTGAAGCTGAACTTTTGTTCAATTGTGCTCAGAGTTTACTCAAGAAAAAAAAAAACCTGCGTCATATGTGATTAAGCCATTTGGTGGCATGTGATATGGATAAAATGATCAGTGTGATTATAATATGTGTAGCAATAAGCAAATATATCATCTAATCTATTATATTCTTGCTTGTTGAAAGTGGATTACAATGAAAAGAATTATAGTAATAAATAAAATAAATAAATAAATAAATAGACTTCAAAACAACTATCCTTGTATGGGGATGCTGTGGATTCCCACTTGATATTTATGGCAGTCAGTTCAGTTTGAGATCGCTCCTTAAATCACAGTAGGATTTAGAATGATTCATCACAGTTACTGTATACTATACGTTATGATGGACAGTTATGGACAATATTTTTCGTTCACTTAAAAATACAAGAAATGTAAATTGCAAACAATCCAAAAAAACGTAACAGCTCTTCGCAAGTTTATTATCTGTCACGGAATGGATTGAGATTGATTGCAAACTGCATTTAATCGAACCTAGTGCTTCAATTGCTATATACTGAACGCAGACTGATTTGCGTCTAACAAACGCAAGCAAAATTCATCAAGCTCTATGCTCTGCTCAGCGTTATTACGTCTTAGAGACACAGCTTTAAGGAACCATAAAACAGCTGTGTGTGTTTACCCTGTCAGGCACAATAAGACCCCTTGTCCAGTGAAGCAGAATACATCCAGTGGCTACTTATTTGCTTAAACTGGACTGCTTCTGTTGTTATGGTAACACATCCGGTGTGCCTGTTGACATACAAGAAGAAGACCTAAATGGGCTGTGTATTTAACTCTTTACTGGCATCATATGGAGAAAACCTAAAAGAAGGTACCTTTTTTGGAGAGAAGGACTTTTTGATCAGACTGAACAAATCTTTTTCTTTCTTTTTTTTTTCTCAATTACAGTGTAACAGGACCTGAGCATTGAAAATGCATACAGGTATTACTTTTGCTATTCTTTTTGCATATGTTGCCATTTTATAAGTCACTCAAATGGCATTTTCAGTCTGGCATTTGGTGCATGGCACTGATCCCTGATCCACCGCAGGTGAATTCACATACAAACGGTACCATATGTGAAAGCAATCCTCTTCTGGATTCAAGCAATGAGTGAATTATTAGATGAACTTTGCACGTTACTTTTTAGTTCAAGAGTATGTAAAAACAAAGGAGGAAAGTTCTGAGGCAACACTGGAATGCCCTTAAGTATATGCCATAGGTGACAGAAAAGGGTAATGTTGAGCAAGTCAGAGTCAACATTCAAACAAGTGGTAAATAATTTTAGCCAATGTGTTGGACATGAATATGTAACATTTTCATCATATTTGAATATATTATGATAAGCAGAATATTTTTTATAATAATATATGCTTTCTGACAAGTAAATGCTGTTTTCTTTTGTTGTGAGACAGAATCAACAAACATGACCAAAGTTAATTTTCTACATAATTTATTTAATAATTTTATGGGAAATTATTATTAAATGCATCCATCTTGTGGCAACACTTTTCATAACCCACATGTGCTGATAAATAAGTAAAAAATACATCGCTATTACTTTAATAAATACTTAATAAATACATTGGTTAAGTCTATACAATTACAAAACATTGCAAATGAAGGCATCCTAAACTACGGAAATACTGTGCTGTTACAGTCCCTGAAAAACAAAAACTCAGACAAGTCTTGCCTGCAAAAATAATAAAAAATACATTTGTTGTGTGTAAATTATGATACAGGGAGGTTTTTACCAAAAGGCTGTCAAGATCCAATGCAAAAAAAAAAAAAAAAAAAAAACATAGGCACAATAGATCATAATGCTTTGGTTAAATGCTACATATCTCCCAGTAGAGGTAAAGTGCATTTCTTAGTGAGTAGATGTAATAGCTATCATTTCATGTTTGTCACATTGCTGGTTGAGTAGCCTAGAATCTTCTATCTTCTTTGTGTCAGCTGATTGTTTGGAATGGGCAAAGACACAAGCTCAGCTTACGTCAGTAGCACTAATATGGCACCTGATGTCTTTGACCAATGTCTGTGGCAAAATTCACCATTAGCAAAGCAAGCAAGTGGAAGACACAATGGTAGAAAGTACATAAACGTAATAAAAATACATAGCTTTAAACTGCAAGTGTGTATCAAAATAAATTTCCTATGGACAGTAATTAAGGTAAATAAATAAACAAAAATATTAAGAGTTTTCATATTACTGTCATATTAAACACTCCTTGAACAAGACTGTGATTCCAAAAATGTCCATAAAAAAATTATTATTCAGAAACAGACATGCGGGCAAAAACAGTGAGGCGTTTGCTGGCTACATTTTCAAAAGTGGGGGATTCAGAGCCACTTGAGCTCCCTGTGCTGCTGTAGCTCTCATGGTCTGAGAGAGACTCATCAGAGGCAAAGCGCTGCATGTTGGCATGGCCGAACCCAAATGCACTGCTTCGGTTCTCCTTCGCAGCGCATTTGCTTACCAACGGCTCAAAGTTTGTTCCTTGGCCCCACACACAGTGTGAGGACTTCTGTGGCTCTGTTAGCAAAGGATGGGTGTGGACATCGCTCTCAACTCTGATCTGTGGGAATGGAAACATATCACGAGTTGTGTCGTTAAATGCAGGGGACAGAATGTCAGCTGGCGGAGGAGAAACTGATGGCGCACGGCTAAAACCCATAGATTCGTAGGATGCTGGTGGGGAGACGCTGCGAGAGCCGAGGAAACCGGCAAAGCTTACGCTCTGGCGGAGAACGCGCGCTTGCTGGCTGGCAGGTGTTTGGGTCTTCTGGTTGAGTGTTTGAGGATAGGAGAGTTTCTCCTCGTGGATAAAGTGGCAGCGGCTTCCGTAGGGACAGTATCCAAAGTTGTAGAATGTGCGACATGCCTCTGTTTTATACTTCGGATGGCGGTAAAGACCTCGAAGCTCACTCTCGCCGTGCGCAAACTGACACTTGTTACCATACTTGCAGCTGCCGTTCTCTTGGAAACTTCGGCACAGCTCAGTCTTGTAGCGGTTTGAAGCCTGAGGAGCTAAAGGTGGGAATCCGGGTGGTGGTGGAAGTTCGAGAGACTTCATCTTGTTGTTGGGAAGGTAATTATCAGTCAGACTCATAGACCTGTCAGCCCTGAATGGATACTGAGGCTTTTTTGGCACGTTCTCGCTCCATATGTCGAATGGCCAGCCGACCGTCTCCTCGCTTAGTTTCTCAGAGCTGAGACTCTTCGGGGAGAAGCAGGAAGACAGCTGACGGGACGGTGTCGTTTTCGTGTGTTGTTTAGGAAAATCATCATTCAGGCCGATCTGAAACAGGTTCTGAAAAGAGAAATCGAAGACAGCTTGAATAAAAACGTTGTTCAAGGCAACACAAGCAACAGCTGCAAATCTGCCACGTAGGTCAAGTGAGCGAAACTGCGCAACAGAGCCAAGAAGAAGAAGTTGGCAACGTCAGTCTGAGGCAGCGCGGGAGCGAGGAGAAAAATGAACACAAAACACAAACAAAGGCAAGTCGAGGTAAGTAACTTACGCGAATAAGTTCGTCGTAGTTGTCCGACATACTTCGGTTACGGAGTCGACGGAGTTGGTGTGAAAGTGTGGCGAAGCCTGTGAGTGTGTGACGTGTGCGCGGCTCGCGAGGTATTTATGCGCTCTCTCCGCTGGGTCTGGGTGGGTTCACACACACACACACACTCCTCCCTTTTACGTGTGTGTGTGTGTGTGTGAGAGAGAGAGAGAGAGAGAGAGCATTTGGGTGGTAGGAAAACGTTTCAGTTTCGCCGAGCGTTTAAGCTCCACTCCAGCGCGTGCGTTTACCGTAAGCCGTTGTGTCGCAAGAAACTTCTCGATTACGGGCAATATTATATAACAAGAACTCATAGAATCTATAATGTTTATGTTTCCCCCAGAGATGTCAGGAGTCGCGCAGTTTGATGTTTATATACAGTAAATTAAGTATATTATTATAAGTAATATTATAAAAAGTCTTAAAAATCTTCATGCTTATATTTACTGTATGTATTGAAATGTGTATACACTCACAAAACTTATATTTATACTTTATTGTAATTTCCTATATATGCGGGTAGGTAGATACAGTAGATAGGTAGATATAACATATCCAAATATATATATATACACAAACATCTCGATTACAGGCAATATTTTATAGGAAAAATATCATAACGTATTAATGTTTCCTCTAAAGATGTCAGTAGGTGCACCATTTGATGTTTATATAAATTTAGTAATAAAATCTTTATGCATATATTTACTGTATGTATTGAAATGTGTATATATTTTACATTGTGTATACCCTCACCAAACATATATTTATACTTTATTGTAATTTCCTTTGGGATCAATAAAGTATCTGTACATATGTCCATATAGTATATATGCGGGTAGGTAGATACAGTAGATAGGTACATATAACATATCTATCTATATATACAAACCTCTAGATTACAGGCAATATTTTATAGGAAAAATATCATAACGTAGTATAATGTTTCCTCTAAAGATGTCAGTAGTTGCACCATTTGATGTTTATATAAATTTAGTAATAAAATCTTTATGCATATATTTTTTTATGTTGCATTGTGTATGCATTTTTTTGGGCCCTTTTGTGTGTGTATACACTCATATTATTACTCACTCACTCTCTCACTCATCATCTATACCGCTTTATCCTGTATTCAGGGTTGCAGGGGGTCTGGAGCCTACCCCCGGAGACTTGGGAAACGAGGCAGGGTACACCAATTAGGACAAGGTGCCAATCCATCGCAGGGCACACACACTCACACACTCATTCATACAATGGCAATTCGGGAACGCCAATTAGCCTAAACTGCTGGTCTTCGGACTGTGGGAAAAAAATCGGAATACCCGGAAGAAACCAACCAAGCACAGGGAGAACATGCAAACTCCATGTGCACAGAGATGGGAATCGAACCTGGCCAGGAATCGAACCCGGAGCCTGGAGGTGCACGACGACAGTGCTAACCTCTACACCGCATATTATTATTTAATAAGGATGTTACATACAGCATAAATTAACAACATAAATTAACAAAACTAGCTACGACAAAAAACAAATTATCTGACTACCTAGGACAACAATTAACACCATACATTAACCAAATTATCTCAGAACTGTACAAAAAAAAAAAAAGACAACAAAAAGTCAACATAAAATGCATATGCAAATGTGCAAATAAAAGCATCAACACGACCCAATGCAATATTCTATGATAATGAGTCGAGGTAGTGCAAATTAATTTTCTATGGCATGATAGATAAAAAACTGTAAATATTTCTTGTTAAGTTGCAGTAAAGATAAAAAGGATTTATTTTTTACTCATATTACTATTTAAGTGTAATTATATATCCATGTAATGTGCACACAATTCAACATAGAAAATACTGTACACGCATAGAAATGTTATTACTAAATTTATAGAAACATCTTATGGTGCAACTATTGACAGCTTTAGAAGAAACATATACTAATACTACAGATTGATGTCATAATTGAATTAGAGTTTTTAAAAAGGCCATACATAACTGTGAATAGAATTTTTGGGCCCCTCCGTATGTATATACACTAATCAGCCATAACATTATGACCACCCGCCTAATATTGAGTAGGTCCCAGCTTTTGCCACCATAACAGTGAGCACTGTGTGTTCTGACACTTTTCTATCATAACCACCATTAACGTTTTCCTCAATTTGAGCAACAGTAGCTCATCTATTGGATCGGACTCCACAGGCCAACCTTCATTCCCCTTGTTCATCAGTGAGCCTTGGCCACCCATGACCCTGTCGCCAGTTTACTGGTTTTCCTTCTTTAGATTACTTTTTGTAGGTCCTGCCCACTGTAGACCATGAAAATCAAACATCCCACAAGAGCTGCAGTTTTGAAGTTCATCATCGTCTGGTTACTCTTTAAACTTGGAACTTGTAATGTGATTTCTGGAAGTTAGAGGTCAGAAGATGAAATATAGTGCAAAGAGGCAGAGGAATGAAAAAAAAGTTAGAAGTAAGAAATATATTGAAAAAACTATATAGTGTTTTTTCTGTCTGCCTGCAGAATGTAATATTGTCAGAACAAGTGCTAGCACTGCTGCTACTAACTCCAACACAATAGCTCCCCCTTAACACACTTGGAATGTGACAACATTAACATTATTGATAATGGTACCGCCACTGCAACTCATGGTGATCACAATGCCAGAGAAGGTGATAAAGTTGAGAAACCTAGAGACTGTGCTTCTTGTGAACTGTTGGCCAAGTTGATTGGCAGATAAAGAGATGTGTTTGGTAGCAAAGAAAAGACGAGTTCAAATGAAATATAGGAATTTTTCCAAAAACTGCTGAAGATCACAGATTTACCAGAAGTAATTATTTGGTGCAAACGAAAATTTTTAATAATAATAATAATAATAATAATAATAATGAAAGGTCTGTTGAACATGACACAAACAATAAAAAATATATATATTTTTAAATCTATAAAAACATCAATCAAGCACAATTACAGATAAGGTGAATTGGGCCACTCATATGACGAGGTTGAATGAAAACCAAGGTAAACCATTACATCCGTATCAGGCTGTTTACTCACTGTTTCACCAAGTTTGATTTGGGTGGTGCTGGTTATGTCATCGTCTCGGCTTTGTTAAGCAAACAACACATTTCTTTTTGTTACATATTATGCATAGGTTTGGTTGTTTTGGTTATTATTATTATCTAAAAACAGGGTGTAGGGAGGGCCCCATAGTGTATCTATCATTGATGTGGGCACCTATATCAATAAGTGCACCCCTTGCTAGAAGGTTAAATGTAAGAAACGAATTATTAATAGTAGTAATTGGCTTCCTTTTATATTCTGTTGTTATTTCTCGAAAATGTGCAGAGTCATAATTATACCTAGACAGGCACATGAGTCACCTTCTTTGCACGGATTGATGAGCCATTCTTATAGAAAGTGTAGCATAAACAAAAATTCCCCGATTACGCCATGTTGGCTAGACCGTAAATCTTCAAGCATATGCATTAGCTAGTCATGCCTGCCTGTAAATCTGAACTGGTGCTAGCAAGCTAAAAACAGATACACCATCTCATGCTCAGTTTCTAATACCACCCTTTCCTTGAGCTTGACCAGTTTAGCTTAAGGCATTAAAAAAAATTCCCTTTTGTCATTTCATTCCTGTTTCTTTTTCTGGGAGTGTGGATGGAAACTCACCCTGATGACTCACCAAAGGCTGTGTGCGCTCAATGTAATAATAATAATAATACATAATACATAATAATAAAAGCATTTACAATATAATACAATATTATTGTGCATTTTTTAAGGATAGGAGATATACGTTGAAGGAACAATAGCACATGGTAATATATGCTATACAAATAATTTCCCAAAATGTGATCATTATGTTGAAACAATTTTATATATATTTTATTTTTATTTTTTTATTTCATGTATATAGTAGATATTATTTTACATTTCAGTGAAATAATTTTGTTTTTTTTAAATGATGATATACCGTAATGTAACCTGTTACTGAAATTTGTAACCCTTCTTTCCATTATGGTTCATCTGCAGGAAGCTCTACCTTCCGTTTCCTTTCTAGGTAATGGATAAGTCCAGTGTGTCTCATTCCCTGAGCTTACCGAAACAGTTGATAAACCCAGCTCACAGAAATGTACCTCCTGCTCTTCCTATCACTTCCGTTTGAGATTGTAATGTTTTTTCTTTGTTTGTTTGTTTTTGTTTGTTTGTTTTTATTTTTGTCCTGTCTCATTCCATCAACAAATTAGCACCAAAGTCACCTAATAAATATTTTAATATGTACATATTAATTGGGATTCAGCGTGGACTCCGTTACTCCATTGTATCTATAGCATTTCCGTCCTTCTAGTTCACTCAACCCCTGCCCTAGAGTTTTGCTGATGAAACAGGCTATCAAGTGCAAAGCAGACTTACTATTCATACGTCTTTTGCATTTTAAAAATAATTGCTATTTTTAAGCCACGTTTCCTACTCCTCATTTTAATAGAAATGAGACTGTTATAGGTCAGGGATATTCTGCATGTTTAAAACCGAGCTGTCACATTGTGTACTCTGCCTTTAGGATGACCTCATAAACATGGCTGAGTCCTGACTCAGCAGCTGTGGGTGGTGTTCTTGGGCTTGAGCCCATATTTACAACTTCTGCAAGAGGGAAAGTACCTGCCTTTCCTTAGCCACATGTAACTAAAACAGTATCAATTCAGTCTTTTTTTGTTACTGATTGATATTTTTTAAATTGGTTTGGTTAAAAAAAACAATAAAATAAAAAAACTCATGAATATGTTTTCCAAAAAAGGCAAATGTGATACTGTTCTTAGTATTCGAACAGCAAAAATGCTTGTACATCGCCAAATGTGCTTTCTGTGTTTATTTGAAATGTGTGTGCCAAATCCATCAGCGCAGTTTTTGGACACTGAGCTTTTACTTTTCTCCATCTATCTCTGTCAGCTGTAATGTTATATATGTATTGAAAGGGAAAGGTCATGTGTTTGTGTCTCTCACTTCTTCAGTCATGAAGCACATTTTTGTGGTGTGAAAGAATTTTTGGACAACTCGAGATTTAGGCACTAAATACCATTCCTCTCCCCTTAGCACAACCGCTCTGTGTATGCACACACAGATGTAAACCACACACTGGCTAACGTCATCAAGCGAACTGAAGGACGAAATGTACTACTGAATTGATGTATTTGTGAGTATCTCCACAAAGCACTTTTAAATTATTGGCCAACTCAGTAGTTTTCAAAGAGTGATCAGATGACAGGATGCAAAGTGCCTAAAATCATTTTTAAAATCATTTGTTTATTTAACAAACCTCAGCAGCAACCTCATTTCCTCTCTTCGCCTGTTCCAACCAATCAGCATTCAGCATCACCAGTACACTAATCACTGATCATCTGTCGTCACCTGCACCTGTTTCTCACTGGATTATGGTTATTCTTTTATGCTAGAGTGATTCATAGGTCACTGTGTGGCTTAACGGACAAAACCCATTGCTTTAAAATTGGACTAGACTGAAGGGAGAAAAAAAAAAATGTTGTACTTAATGTGTCCACGTTACTGGAAAGATTAAGAATGCTTAAGTATTTAAATAATAAATGGCTGTGATTTTCTTTGTATAATGATCTTTAACATGTTCCATCCATTTGATAAAACTTGTATTCCTTTAAGCTTAACTTCTTCGGGTCATGCCTTAAATGAAATTGCTTTCCGAATAAATGCATGTAAATTCTTACATCTATAAATAAAGCCAGGAAGTCATGTCACAGTGGTAAACACACTGAGAGAGTCTTTCATGTGCTTGTTTCCTCTAGTTATAAAGTCACCACTGTGCCTGGTTCAAAGTTCCACCAGCATAAGATTTACACACACAGCCTTTTGTCCGTGGGAAAATTTGGGCACAGGCCTCGCATATAAGCGCGGTATGGGAGTCAAGAGTGGGTGCAGAATCTGCCAGCCAAGGGTGAGCTCTACTGCGATCAACACTCTCATCGTTATACTCGTCTCTCTGTCACACACGTACTGTACACTGGAGGAAAAGAAAACTTTATTATTCATATCTTCTTATGACATTTATAGCCCAGTACTGTATTATGTTCTTCTAATACATATTGGCAAAGTTCTAACAAAGATCTAATAGGGATTCTGGTTTGCTAAATCAACTAGATTTCCGTTCTATATCTAATATCTAATGAATGTGTCATGAATAGTCATATAAGCCCTCTGAGCAGGCTTAAAATCTAATTTTAAAAACGAATTATACTCATCTGGTTCACAACAAACCACAAGATCAATGTATAATTCGGGTCTTGTGTAATCAGTGGTGTAGGCAGGAATTCATTTCAGGGAGGAAGATGAGGACATGCGCTAAATAAAATCATGCACTCATTCCTTTTTTTTTTTTATAATCAAGCAATTGTGCCATGTTAATCATATTAGGAAACGTATAATAGAAAATGCATTTATTAAGATTTTACTGAAAATAAATGAAACAAAAGAACATCATTTGATTAAATAAAAGAATTGAGATCGGTTTGACATTGTTTAATGTGGAGGAACCATAAAAACAAAGATTTATAAAGAGGCTGTTGATTTTTTTAAAGATCATTATAGTACAATTACTGTGCAAAACAATATCATCTGCCACTTACATAATCAGCTGCACTGTATGTGTGTTATCATAACCACCCACCAGTAACTGTTTGGATCTGTCATATTTGGAAGTGAGAAAAATTCAACTATGGACACGTCATTTCCTTTACTGTTCAGTGCTGCGTGCACCACCCTGTCCTGGAGGAAGTGAGTTGAGGGGAGGTATTTGGAGAAAGGGGGAAAGCATAGAAAATAATGAAGGGGGGGGGGGGGGAGTAAAAAAAAACATTTTGTACTTTCACAAGATGTTCAGCAATTTCAAATTTTTCCCTCTGGGCAGATAAACAGACTGTTAGATGAGAATTCAGGATTGTGAAAGGGGTTTCGAGGGATCCTGGACTATATCTGTAATTCTAAACCATGGCATAATGCATAATTTGTTCCGGTGGGACGATGGAACGATTATGGAGATGCTTTTCACATAGTTAAAAAGTGTTCAAACATGAAAATGTATTTTCTATTCAGTAAAAAAAAAAAAATCAGGAGCAAAGGGTTTCTGAGAAAGAAACACAGAAAGAAAAAAAGGGAGTAAAAAAAAAAAACAGATTGAGGTTTAGGAGGTTCATGTTTTTTTTTATTTTTTTTTATCGTTGTGTATCTGTTATCTTCGGTCTGTCAACATTCTCTTGCACTCCGATAACACTGCTTACTGCTGCTTTAAAACTGGCTTGCTCCTTTTCGTGGAAAAGTATACACATAACAAGTAGGCCAAAGCTTGAAGGCTAAATATGCCAAAAAACTCTGTCATAACTACATTTTAAGATGTACTGTTGGAAACATGGAGAGAAATTTGGATTGGTTGAATAGAAAAGACAAACATGGACGATGTTTCGCAATACACATCTCCACTCAGCTCAATAACTTATTCCCTGGCATTATATTAAAAAATATACTTCTGTCTAACAAGGGCTTCCTATCCTCGCGGGAAAAGCTGCTGATGCCTGCCACTCTCGCACGTACCCTCTGTATTTGGCACCAACTCTCTGTTGACACTCGCCACAGAAAGAAGCACTATAATAAGTGAAAACTGCATATGTGTAGAGCCATCACAACACGCCATGCTTACATACTAAGATAGGCCTGGAAATACTGAGAAAGGCAGGGTAGTGCACACAAACAAACCGGGGGTCAAAAATAGACCCAAATCATTTCAGATTGTTTCAAATGTTTGTTTGTTTTCTTAATTATAGATTTCATTTATTATTTAGCGCATCTATTCATCAAGTTGCGAATATGTCATCATGTTGTAAATGTCTGCTCGTGTAAGCTTATGTGAACTTTATTGACGTCAGCATTGGCACACAACTGGACCATGATCTGTACCAGGAATCAGGTCAGATGTCTCTGTTGTCCCAAACACTTCTGCTTCATGTCGATAGCTTTCCCTGTGCACACATATGAAAGAACTTAAACTGCTAATTAATTTGCAACTACTCTCACTACTAAAAACATGTGCAAGGTACATCAACATTTGTGCCCTGGTGTAACCACTACACCATGACTCAGATTAGACCCAGACACATGTAATCCATTAACCATTTTGTGGCCTGTGTCTTAAAGACGGCGTACTGCAGAGTTTGCAAAGCTTGCACGGTACGTCCCTGTGCCTTTTTCTGCATTTTCTCACCGCTCGGCCTCACTTTCCTGCTTTCATGTGGTCTCATTGTAGAAAGGCCAAGAATGCTACCAATCTCAAGTGACATAGTTTTGGGCGAGCAAAAAGGCTTTCGGTCAGCAGATAGTTAAGTACGAGCTGCTCTGCACATGCAAGTCGTCACGGCCCATAAGCTAACCGCTGGATAAATATGCATTCAATCACACCCAGCTGCTGGTTTGTTCCTTTTAGATTTTAGGTCTGGTGCACGTGATAATATCTATGCTTGAAGAACGCCGGCTTTGTAGCTTTTACGTCTGTCTGAAATTTGTAAACCAAATTTATATGCCAACATAAAAACTTTTTTTTTTTTTTCTTTTTTATTGGTCATGCAGTGAGGTTAAAAAAAGGTGCGCTGCTGTTTACATTTTTCTATATACAGCTGCTGAAAAAACTAGAATACAGTTTTTGTGTTTTCTTACTGGTATAGAAATGTAACTATATATAATATTTCTATTTTCCGTACATTTTACAAACATATTTTTTCCTTTTTGAGGCAAGACATTTTCACAAGCCTTCAAAAACCCTCCTGCAATGTTACACTTTTGTGGTTGATTGGTTATTTGTTAGTCAACTTTAAATACTCTTTGTTTAAGTTATTTATATGATACTTCTTCTGTTCAATACAGTGAGTGGTTCATTTCTATTTGTAACATTTATATACGATTAAATTACATTGTTTAATTAGCTGGTTCTTATTTCCGTAAATAAGGTTTACATTTATTCTAATTCAGATTATTCTAAGCATTTATTCTGCTTTAATAATACTGACTCAGCATATTTATTATCTTTGCTTCACTATGATTAATCAACAACATCGCTCTAGGGGCTGGGTGTGCCCTTCATTGCGTAATGAGAGTTTTCAGGTAGTTAATCCACCTATGCATCATAGTGACAACCAACAGGTCCAGCCAGTTTCTGTAACCGGCTTGTGATTAAACATCCCACTTTGTCACTGGGATACGTGCTTTGTATCTAAAACCCATGTGACCCAGTTGACGGTTTCAAAATCACCTAGATTCCATTTTGGCAATAACTTCTGTCAAACCCGTGACTCGTTTGGTGATAAACGTAAATAAATATTAACACGATTTTAATGTGATCTGCTCCGGATTTGACTCATGTTTCCATAGACTCAGTACCTTTATTTTACCGTGATGAAACCTGCTTGATGTTTGTAATTCATTCAGGCCTCAGGTAGAAATCACAAAAACAAATATATTGGCAACATTAATAAGATTACGTTTCTTATATAGTGGCTTATTCGCTCATATTTTTAAACTTGATTGTAATTTTTTTTATATTAAAGATACACAAGTGTGTGTGTGCGTGTGTGCGTGCCTACTGTAGTTTCCCCTTTTTTTAAAGCATACATGACACATATTATTTTCCTCTGTTTTGCTTTTCTGCTTTTCTTCCAACTCTGTATAGCGACATGCTGTTTAATTCCACATAGTGTGTGTGTGTGTGTGTGTGTGTGTGTGTGTGTGTGTGTGTGTGTGTGTGTGTGTGTGTGATGTATGATGTATACATCACATACATATATATTTAGGAACAGCTGATGAATCAGGGACGAAGGCCTGGAATTTCCATACCTGTAAACGAGATACAAGATACAGTAAATATTCACTTAAATTCCAGCTCGTGTCATGAGACTCTTTGAATAACAACAAAGCTGGATTTGGTATTTCCTTGGTTGGGAAAGAGCAAGGAAGAAATGAATTGGCTTTTTGCTAATACATATGTAAATAACAATGGTAGTGTCGCTGTGCCTGGTTATACTTTGAAGCAAAAGTTTATTCTCCAGTAGGTGACATTTCAAAGGGCAAGTTCATTATATTGTCTTAAATTGTTCTATTTTTTGTTCCTGGTGATCCTAATTTCAGAAGACACAATGAACAATGAACATTTGAGGTATTTTTTTTACTTCTTCATGTATGTCTTTCACCCCCATTAATTAACTTTTTGACAACGTGCATTGAAGTTGTTGTTGTTAGGCTTTCGTCTGTTTCTGTCGATGCCCTTCCTGATGCAGTCGTCCCATTTCTATCTAGGACTGGGTCTGCATCCAGTGGCTGGGTTTGGGCATTGGGTAGGAATTGGACCCAGGCCTTCCACATGGCAGGCGAGAAACCTACCACTGAGCCACCAATCGCCAACAGTGTGTATTTAAGTAGATAACCTAAATATTCAGGGATTCATTAATAGGCAGTAGGGAACTAGCATTCTGAGCAACAGACATAAAGGGCATGAGTAGCAGATCACCAATGTCAAGCCAATATCCATTGTTTTAGCCGAAGCAGCCAAGATTGCGCAACAAATAACCCGAGTCAGAAGCCTGTCAGTGTGAATCACTCTGACTTATCTCTGCACTAGTTCGTCTATAATGAAGACCAGAGTGCTGACCTAAAGCGAACATGATTTCTGGAACATTGTCATGCACATGATGTGCTGCAAGAGTTTCCACTGTTTCTAGATGCAGCATTTAGAAGCTATTCCTTATTCAGTATCTGTTTTAGTTGCTTGGCTGGATATGTCTTCATACAGATTTCCTTCCTCAAGTCAGTTTCGTATACGATATATCAGTTTTTATATTAACAATCCAACCAGAGAAACACCAATGGTATGATACATTCAAGATTGATTGTTTGATGAGGTTATTGGTTTACCAAGGTGATTACTTCGGTCATGCTAATTTGACACTGGACAAGTGTAATATGTGGTCCATTACCAAAAATGAGGTTGACACCCTCGAGGTAGTGTAAAAAACTTACACTCATAAATCCTGTTGAAACAGTAAGGGGGTGCTTATTTATTTATTTATTTATTTATTTATTTTAGCTTCATTTTTGTTAAATAACTAATGAAAAAAAAAAGTTCATCTGAAGTAATATTAATATTAATACACAATATGATAGGATGATTTTGATTATATTTTTACACACAAAAAACATGGCTGATTTTTCCTTATTGTAAAATACAGATCCCGATTTTAAATATGTCTTCTTTTTTTTTCTGATTATGAATTCAGTCCTAAATGAACATGTTTAAACATTAAGGAATGAAAACGAGTCTGGAATATTTGAATTCCCACGTCTCAAGTCTCTGTATTCTGATGTCTCCACCCATACATTTATTTATTTATTTATTTATTTATTTATTTTAATCACCATATGTTCCTTGTTTCTGCAGGGAATTTCTTGGACTGCTCATCATCTGGAATTCCTTTCCATTTGTCAGTGAAATATAACTCACAGGCTGTCAGTGAGCAGATGCGAAAGGAATTCTGTTTATCCAAACACAAAGATCTTTAATGACTAGCTACTAAGCCATTGGGTGAAAACCTGCCAAGCGTCATTTATATCTGCAAGAAGTGTGTTGGAAATGATTGAAAAAAAAAAAAAAAAAAGCAAACCTTTAAACCAAAATTCATCCACCTTATAGGGAATCGGTGCTTGATATAAGGTTCCTATTTTAGGGGGGGAGGATGTTATGCAAAGCATTTGCCAAATCAGATTAATTGTTTTTGCTGTGGGTTGCTTAAAGTAAAAGAATGGTGCTGTTTCCCGGAAAGCAAACTTCACTGGAGTTGAACTTCCATGAATTACTTGGAAAAACATAGTTTAATTTGGGGTTGCTAAAATGGATCTTTGAAAGAAAAGCCCACTAGCAAACGTGAGTCATTTGAATCTGACTCAACTACACTAGAATTTTTTGTTGTTGTTGTTTTGTTTTTTCACTCTCATTTTCTAAAAATAATCTTTGCCAACATTAACCAATCTGCTCACCTCATTCATCATTTTTACCGATGAGTAAAAAATCGAACTTTATATAAATCTTTAATTATACTATATATATAGTACATTAATTTTCCAAAAAAGAAAAAAAAAAAGTTTACAACCTACAATTATGTGAAAATTTAATACCAAAGGTATTAGGGTTGTTCCGTAGAAGGAAATGCAAACACAAGCAATAAACTAATCCTAGTAATCCAGGGCCTGCAAATAGTACTAGTTAAAGTATTTACATGTACATAGCAGTTGTGTTCATTCGGGTCAGGTATGTCAGAGAGTCAGGAACACAGAGTCAGGAAGGCCTTCATGGGGTAAATTTGCTGTGTGAGATGAAGAAGGATAAAGAAATGACTAATTCGTGACTCGGCTGCAGTGCAACTACCAGTACCCTTTGTGTTACTGATGAATGTGCAGAATGTGTGACCAGTCACTGGTATGTCTTTAAATATCCTTTTTCTTACAGCTAATAAGAACTGCTGTGCTCCTTTTTCTCCGTCTAGTCGCACAACATTCCTCTTACTCCTGCGAGTTCGTCTGTCTGTCACGCGAACCTTATTTTAAAGCGGCACGCGACGAAACAAGCACACTTGGATCGTTCTACTTCATGACTTGTACTGTATCTGTCTAATTGAGGCTGAGTGTTGGTAACAGAAACAAAAGATAATGACTCTGACTAAGAGCACCTGAATAATAAAGTATCATGAGAGTTTCTCTACAGTCTAATGCCTACGGTATGTGCAAAGCATAAACGTCAAGTAAATAGTTTAGTGTGACTTTTTTGTTTCCATATACTGTAGATTTCCAACTTTTCTGTCATTTTTAAAAACAAAGTTTTCAGCATGTGATTAGGAAGAGGTGTCAAATGCCTGTACATTTATAGAAATACTATCCTTGCTCGTAGTTTCCGGTAGTAAATTCCAGACTTGCCAAAGAGACGGGTGGTAGTGGTGACTTTCTGTATGTTGTATCCATGACATCAGAATGAAGCAGCCCAATAAAAGCAATGCTTCATACATTACAAAACATTCTTTTCACACGTATCTGTATGTGTATGGGGGCTCTGGTACTTGGTACATCAGGGTTTCAGATGCACCAAGTGATATGTTTGCAAAGCAACGGTGACACACAATCACATGATTATGAACGCGGAAGTGCACACCACAGTGAGTCGAAGGTCTGTTTAAGCATCTCGCTCAGAAAAACAGCAAGCTATGTGATGTGCGGTTAGTATTTAGGGAAATGATTTGAGGAAATGCTCAGTGCAGACTTGTGACATTAACACGTGTATGACCTTTGTAAATGTTCGTTCTTTTAGACCTTTTTTTGGAGCGTCGTAAAAATTCAAATGCGACGCGGTTAGAGCTGTTGTGAAGATTTGCCTTAGTGTGTTTTCTGGGGTTGCCTAGGTAGCCTTTTGAATTATGCTTGTTATTTTAGTCTCGTCTAAGAAGTCAAATTTTATTAAATAGAGAAACAATACAACAACCACAGCAGTTAAATTATATTTCCATATACGAAATAGAACTTTGAAATAACTGAACTTGAGAAAGCCCTTCCCTGGAGCACAATCTTCTCCCTAGTTCTCACTTCCTCTAAATTTCTCTCTTTCACCGCCTCCGACGTACTTTCTACGTGATATAGCTTTGTGTTGACCACATCGATCCAAACACTCTTGTTTGTCCTAAACATTTCCTGCTTACCCCAGAAATCAACAGACCAGACAAAGAGCCCACTCAGTTTCTCGGTTTCTGATATCCCTGACATCCTCACACAGCACCATATTTCAGTCTATATTAGACATGTACTGCGCTTCTCAGCTCTCCACACCTGGTTAGGCAACATACTCTTGAACTGCAACAGCTTGTGATCATTCACCTGATTTTTCAGCTCGCGCACTACTGAAGGTCTAAGAGTGATTCTTCTACAAGCAAGCATCCTTCAAAGCCGTGATGACATGGCGTCCTGATATTCATCATCAATAGTGATGGCAACCTTTCAATTCATTGAGTTCAAGTGAAATTTCACGAATCAGAAACTTCTTAGAAAACAATGAATCACCTTCCAAACGCAGCGGCTCCTCCATCCAGAAAGTTCACAATGTGATAAGGGATCTCGATGTTCATATCTGTATTTTCTCTCTTCTTCCTACAGTGCACACACATCTTCTGCCTTTTATCCCAGCAAGTTTTCATTCCAAATCCCACACCATCCGAACCATATTTCATACCATACTGTTCTTAATCTCAGCTCTCCATTTCTTTTTCTCCCCTTTTTTAAACAACAGCAGTCTCATCACCTATCTGCATCCACTCCATCCATAGACTCCATTGTCTATACCGCTTTATCCTGTGTTCAGGGTCAGGGGGACCTGGAGCCTATCCCAGGAGACTTAGAGCACGAGGAAGGGTACACTCTGGACAGGGTGCCAATCCATCGCAGGGCACACGTATACACACTCATTCACACACTAGGGACAATTTTGGGAATGCCAGTTAGCCTAATCTGCAGGTCTTGGGACTGTGGAAGGAACCCGGAATAACCCCCCCCCCCCCCCCCCCAAGCATGGGGAGAACATGCAAACTCCATGCACAAATGTGAGAAAATATGTATAAATCAAAAATCAGGTTGTCCCTGATGAGCAAGCCGGGGATGACGGGGGCAAGGAAAAAACTCCCAGTTATGGCAATAGGAAGAAACCTTTAGAGGAACCAGACTCATTTGGGTGATAATTGATAGCAGGGATTGTTTTGCAGTCATAGTGAGTGGTGGGCGGCTGGAAATTCAGTATAACAGGAGACGTATTTAAGTTAATATGGAGTTCAGTTTCATTATTGGAGGCTCTGGTACAAAACTGAAGGAAAGTCCAGTCCTGGTCTAATTGAGTGACTGTAGTCACAAGCCATCAGAGAACAGTCTGCCACAATTGAGTCTAACTAATTAGTCTAATTAAGTCCTGTCCCAAGCAAATCACAAGGAGCATTCATGCAACAAGATCTTCAAACAGAAGCGGGGCACCGGGATGAATCAGACAGGACCAGAGGGCAGATGGGGTCTGGATCACTGGCAGCTCAGGAGCGGCATGTGAAAGACAGAGAGAGAGAGATTAGATATGGTTCACACTCATGGTTATTCACTCATCCAAGTCTTCCATGGTTCATCCGAGTTCATACATCCCATCTTCACTCATTCCAGCCTGTTGTATCATACAAGATTCCCTTTCTTCCTCTTCTAGACTTAAATGTGACATAACGTTAAGACTATCCTAGAAACAATCGCTTTTAAACCTTATTAGTCTCTGTCATCTCTAAGACTGATCAAAGGCAATAGTGTTACACATATACTAGACATTCTATTCTTCTTTCTCTTTCGCATCTTCCTTTTACCTAATGTCACTTTATCCATCTTCTTCTGCTACCCAGATCAAGTCATCCATAACCTCTCTGTCAGGTGCTAAAATTACCCTCAGGCAAGTCTTCAAACTATTGGAACCATACTTCATCATCCTTGATGCCCTTTCAGGACATGAATGACCCGTCAAAACCTCTGTAATACACTGATAATCGATAGTTCATACTTGTCACTTTGGACACCAAAATTTATAGCCATAACGGCAATTTTTCACTACCTGGTTTTTCGCCTCAGTCACACTTCCACTCTACAAGGCTATTTATTAACTTCCTCAAAATGGTGCTTAACTGGATTCCTTCATGTCCCCTCCAAAGACGATGGGTCCTGTAACCCCAATGGGTCCTGTAACTCCAATGGGTGTAAATCGAGACTGTAACTTCATTGGGTCCTCATCTCCTGTGGTTCCCAAATAACACCAATGCCCAGTTAATCATCCATCATTCATTTCAATTCTAGGCCACTGTGCAATATGATTCACAAGCAAAATGCAGTATAATTTGAAAAACGCAATGTCATTTTAAATTCATAACCAGGAAAAAAGCAGATGACAATATTCATGAAGTAACATGAAAAAATGAGTTCAAATCAGGTCACACATGACATAGTCAGTTGACACGCTATCACTATAACTTGATGGAACTGGATTTAATTGCCTTGTCAACACAGACATTTAAATAGAATCAAGGAGGAGAATTCACTGACATAGGGTGAGGTAATAAATGAACCTCCCCAAACACTATCATAACAGTGCTATTGTGTTGGGTCTGTAGATGTCACATAACTGACAGCTGCATTCAGCTAAATTGCTTCTTATTGTTATTAAGAGTAATTAAGGTAGAAAACCTGAACAAGAGTTTAAAAAAACTATTGGCATCTCCTATTGTCTCAGAAGCTTTTTTTTTTCTCATGCTTAAACAGCTAATCAGTGATATCTGGCAAAGAAATGTAAAACTCAGTGACATACTGTACCTGCACCTGACATAGCAACTGTACATGACCATTCTGTGTCCAGTAAGGCTTCAATTTTAGGCAATGTGCTCTTCACACTCGCTACAGTGGTTTCTGGCTAAGAGATACTTTTCACTTGATTTAAACTCGCGCCGTCATTTGAAAGGCCTCGAAATATTCGTTTCCTTCCGATTAATGGTGGCACATAGTGGTTCGATTCCCACCTCAGGGTCTGTGCGCATGGAGTTTGCATGTTCTCCTCTTGCTTGGTGGGATTCCTCTGGGTACTCTGGTTTCCTCCCACAGGCCAAAGACATGCAGATTACGCTAACTGGTTTTCCCAAATTGCCCATAATGTGTGAATACACTTGTGAATGCTGACCATACAATGGGAATGAATACAATGGCGGATCACCAATGGCCTCCATGGTCCCTATTTTGACTGCAGAGGTTCCTACATTCCTACAGATGCATGGATGGAATTTCTGTACATCATTTGTGTAAATGAATTACTGTATATACATTCTAATGTGACTCTAAATCAGGTCTAATCTTGTTTCTTGAAGATTAAATGGAAAGATGTTTTTTTTTTTTTTTTTTTCCACTTCAGTCTTAAATCACAAATGAGTTGCATATAAGTACATTACAATAGGTCTTGGTCGATATAAACTATCCTGTTCTACACACTAACTTTGAAATGTGTCACCTGGAAAGAACGTTCCCTTGCCAAGCTACCATGGAGGGATAAATATCTGCACATACAATATTTTCCAGGGGAACAAAACGAGTTAAATTTGTGCTTATTATATTAATATTTACTTTGAAAGATACCAACTCAATTTAAGTTAGTGGTTAGTCATCTGTCACCTTCTGTGCAAGGTGATTTTTATTTCTTTCCTCATTGTAGAACTATGCTGATGGCATTCAAAGTATGCAAGAATTTCATTTCAACTATTTTAGAACTGCTGACCTTTGTGTCTCATATCTGACTGTTGTTATTTAATTATCTAATATAATACTATATACTTGGTCATCTTTTTTGAAAGAATCCAGTATTGTTCTAGAATGTAGAAAATACATTTGTTGAGAAAATTTGTGTCCGAACTTAAGTTGTATTGCTTAATTTGTATGTGCGTTAATGTGCGTAAAAGTGTCCACACAATATAGTGTGTATGGTGGCACAGTGGCTTTAGTGGTTCACACTATCGCCTTGCACATCCAGGTCCCGGGTTCAATGCCGGCATCAGGTCTATGTGCATGGAGTTTGCGTTTCTCCCCATGCTTGGTGAAGTTCCTCCGGTTCCTCTGGTTTCCTATCACAGTCCAAAGACATGGCACATTGGCGTGAATGTTGACTGGAGGTCATACAAATGAGAAGAATTACAATGGTCACCACTGGCCTCCACAGTCCCTTGACTACAGAGGTCTCTAGATGGATGGATATATACAGTATATATATAAATAGTATTCTAAAAAATATACTATAGTATTGTATTACTGATAAGTTTGGATACTTTTCAGCAATACAACTACTGCGGTTTTACTAGGGTTGTTCAAGTCAAACCGAGACTTTCTGTGCAGAACAACAGAATGCAGAATTGCAAATTCCTGTGAAAAAAGGAGAGTAACATCAAGCATGCAAATATGTGACTCATTCTGTGAAAACCCAGCTAAAGCCTCCTTTTGTGATTCACTGTTTTCTACATGAAATCAAATGTAGAAGAATAATTTTACGCGGAAAACACAAATAAAAGACTTTTTGAACTGGGTTACAAAATATTTACCACTTTTGGGTTGTAATGACACTCTGCTTCTCATCATGCTGCATTTATTTTTATTTTATTTTAGGAAAGCTACACTGTCTGTCATGTGTTGTTCCTTACATATAATGTATATAACAGCCATCTACACCTTTCTCCATACCAACAAAGATGCCAGAAATTCAGCAATACAACTTCAGAGGTATTACGAGGAATTACGAGACTTGCATTCTGCACGATAGCAAAAGTCCCACTTTGACTTGAACAACCCTCATAATACCTCAGAAGTTGTAGAAGACAATTATTCTAGATATGATTTCATGTAGAAGCACAAAAAGCTGGGTTTAGCTGGGTTTTCACAGACTGGGTGACATATTTGCATGCTTGGTTTTACTCTCCTTTTTTCACAGGAATTTGCCAATGATTAAGGCAAGACACGTTGTGCGTTTTACCAGTTTATAGTTAATATTTAATGCTGTGCGATATCCAAGAGGCAAAGTTGGTTCATGTTATCACGTAAGCTATAAATGAAACAAACTGCTTTTAACAATCATTACACAATCATTAGCTCAGCAGCGTCTCTTTTTGTCTCAGCCAGACTATCTCAGTCAATAAAAATGCTGCTTGTCATTTTACCAAGAAACCAGAACGTGTAAACGTCTCTGTCCTGAAGGCTTTCCTGTTTTGCAAACTGTGCAGACTGTTCCAAAGAGCTTAATGTCAACTGTTGCAAAGCACTGCCTTTTTTCCCCCATAAATGTTAAATAAAGGTCTCCAAAGAGAAAAGACGTCACTCTTTTAGCTATTATACATTTTTCCCTGTTAAACGAGAAAATCGGTCCCTCACACAGTGTAACAATTACAGGTAAACGGTGTGAGTTGGTGAGATAGTAGTTGGTTGTTGTTTTGTCTTGTTTTTTTTTATGGTACTTTTTATTGCCACTCATACATCAACTATGTAGAGCACAACTTTGTGAAAACACTCAGATAACGAGTAGCCAGCAACTGTGATTCATTAGCTTATGTGATTGTTGATTGTATATTTGAGTCATACATTTTAAGGCTGAGTCACTGGGTTATAGAGCCAATCTGTTCAAAGGCATGCTTCATACAACATTAAAGACTACACTTCAATTGTTTATTTTTTTTGTTTGTTTGTTTGTTTTTTCACGAACTATGGACAGAGGGTAAAGTGATACAAATAGTACATACATACATATATATATTACTTTCATGTACAGTATTACACTCACCTCTAAAAAGTATTATGTTAAAAAACAGAATTGATTTTATTTTGTAGCTGAAGGCTGAATGAAGTGTCTTTTTTTATTTATTTTTTTTTACATGTGCTTTCATTAATTCCCACACGTTCCTTGTTATATCATTTTTATTGTTCCTTTGACGTCAGTGTCTGGTGTTTTCATACTGCGCAACTTGGTACTGGTGCACAAATTTAACCACAGAGTCCAAAAGAGAACTTTTTTTTTTTTTTTTTTTTTTGTAATGTCATATGAAATGTTCTTTAAGTTTGCTTTAATAATAACTCCAACCTGTTGTTTTCTTAATGAGTTTCCACTTACACATGATACCGCTAAATGATATCCTACCTCATGTTAGATTATTTAAAGCTTTCACCTGCTTCACATGGAAAGCAATAGGCGGTCAAAAAAACTGGTCAGGATTATTTTTATATTGCGTACGGCAGAAAATAACTCAACATTTCACATAGAGGGCTAGAGCATTTCCATGGTTAAAATAACAACCGCGTGTATATGTGTGCGGTTCTCTCTTGACCTATACGTCATGGCCTCTCCACTGACAGTGGTGTAAAGATTGCATTTCGTGGCATGCACAGCTGCAGTGTGTAGCCTTTGTAGAGAACATGAGCTGTGCAGAGGATGTCACTGCAACTTCTCAATACCTTGAAATATCATGCGTAGGAGGTGCTCGCTTCCCCTGGCCAAGTGTGCTAATGAACTCATCCACCACGACATCCTCAGACCAAATGCTTTAAGAATCATGATGGTTACAAATGTACAAAATTGTGTGTGTGTGTGTGTGTGTGTGTGTGTGTGTGTGTGTGTGTGTGTGTGTGTGTGTGTGTATGTTTTCTTGTATGAGCTATTTGGAGGATACCACTGACTGGAAACAGCTGTCTAT